>WHVA01000432.1:0-97861 GCA_015179125.1 Gautieria morchelliformis
CCACCACTTGCCCTGACACTGAAAGATGTAATCTTCGTGCCAAAACTGAAAGCAAACCTGCTATCAGTAGGACGAATGACCGCTGCAAACGTCGAAGTAATGTTCAGCAACAACGACACCTCACTCTTGATGGATGGAGAAACGATCGCGAAAGGGAAGAGGATAGAGAACCTATTTGCATAAATGGCTCAGCCATCAACAAAAGCTGAACCAGAAGAAGCCTTACATTCTATCAAACCTGACGAGCTGATGCTGTGGCACCACAGACTAGCACACACAGCAGCCTCTACAATAGAAAAGATGCAAGAGAAACAAACCAGCGAGGGACTCCCGAATTTCGGTACGGGATTGAAGACAGATATATGCAGCAGCTGCCAGCACAGAAAACAGATGAGGGCGCCATTCAAACACGTCGAAGAGCTGCCGAAAAACACAGGGGACATAGTATCGTCAGACATATGTGGCCCAATCGAATCATCGATAGGAGGGTACCGATACTTTATTACCTGGATCGACCATGCCACAAGATACGTCAGCATCAATTTCTTAAAGAACAAGGAGTGCGGAACCGTCACCAAGTCGTTTAAGGAGTACATGGCATGGTTGAAGAGAAAGAGGGGAGAGGAAGTGAAGAAGATAAGAATGGACAACGGAGGAGAGTACACAGGGAAGGAGTTTGAAGATCTATGCAGTGAGCTCGGTGTCATTCACAAAACCATGAGTCCTCACACACCAGAACACAACGGTGTAGCTGAGAGGTACAACAGGATGCTCCAAGACAGAGCACTGACCCTACAACATGACGCCAAACTGTCGAAAGGATTTTGGGTGTCAGCTATACACACAATGAATTTCGTCAAAAACTGACTACTACACCACAGAATTGGAGCGTCTCCATATGAATCTTTCTGGGGAACAAGACCCCGACTCGACTGGTTGTGCACGTATGGCTCCAAGTGCTGGGCACTGCTCCCGAAGGCCACGAGGAGGAAGGGAGAATTCAAGTCGGTTGAGGGGATTTTCGTGGGTTATTTCGAGGACTCGAAAGCATATAAAGTATGGGTACCATGCACCCAAACACTAATCAAGGCCAGAGATGTAATTTTCGACGAATTGAAACACATCGAACGCACCACCATTCAGTTAATCGACGACAACACACCTGAACTGTGGGTAATCAATGGAAAAACCATCAAGTGCATGCAATGCCCAAAGCCCAATGAGGACGAGACACCTGACGACGATGACGATGCCATACCACCATTCATACATCTCGAAGATGACGAAGAGGACCTCAGTGAGGAAGAGGAGGTGATAGAAGCGATGGCAGAAATACGGGGGAGGGAGTTACGGATGGGGAGTTCCGATGCAGAAGCCGAATCGAGAGGTGAGGGAACAGAGGACAAGAAGGAACAAAGAGTCAGAGAAGAAGAAAAGGAAAACAAAGAGAAAGCACCGAAGGATTTTTCCAAGGGGCTGTGGATGGACCCGTCGAATACGGAGTACAGAAGAGGGAGGAGACACACTGGGTTACTCGCAGAGATGGCAGCAATGGCACACGGGAGGGTAGAACTTGAGGGAGCAGAGAGGGTGTTTGTTGTATTGGCTGAGGACGAGCCAGGGAGCTACAAGGAGGCAATGAAGTCAGAAAATGTGGAGAAATGGAGAAAGGCTTGCGAGAACAAATATGAGACTCTGAAGGGGTACCACACGTGGGACTTAGTGGAGAAACTGGTGGACACAAATGTGGTGGGAAGCAGGTGGACATTTCAAGTGAAGAGGGATAACAGGGGAGAGGTTGACAAGTTCAAATCGAGAGTAGTGGCACGCAGATCCCGGGGGTCAATTACCAAGAAACATACTCACCGACAATCTGTAAATAACCCATGTATCTACATGTACATTAGATATTACATAATCCCAGTGGGCCCCTTAGGGACCCACTGTATAGTTTATGCGTGGGAACCGGCTAGCGGTCCCCATCGCATCTTACCCTTACACTGTCACTACGTAGCATCAGAATACCACACATTGGTCAAGTTCTGTCGTGCTCTTGTGACCTAAGGCTTAAGATAGACATCTTTACACCTTTTTGAACTATCCTGCGGTTGATCGCCACGCGACCAACCGATAGTGGATTCGAAGCAATCTTGAAAAAGATCGCTGCGTCGACGACTAAACATCGTTGAGACCCTCCAGTAGACCTTCTACTGTCGGCTGCGAGCATGATGATTCCACGCAGTCGAAGACAGACACGAGCGACGAGCTCGAGGTCCACACCCCAGGCGCAGCCCAGTGACACGACAGCTGACGCTATCCTGGACCAAGAGAACAGGACGATAGAAGACGGAGAGATCGTAGATCTCACCGCCCTCGTCCCCTCAGTAGAGGACGAGGAAAACCCCGACCACGTCTCGTCGAGTGTGGCCGAAGAAGAGACGACACCGAGCAACGAGCCGGCGCCACCCCCCCATCTCCCTCTGCCCAAGGACAAAGGAAAGGGCAGAGAAGTCTCGCCGTCTTCAGACGGTAGAGCAACAGCGTCGAGGCGGGCACAAAGCCACGACTCAAACCGACGCTCACGAAGTAGAGCGACGACGATCATCCCTGAAGGAGGACAACGGCAAAAGAGACGAGCCCCAGAAGATGGTTAGGACTCGGAATACTCGAGCTCTAGTCGCAAGAGCTCAAGGGCTCACGCCATCGACCACGAGACGGCAGAGGCCCTGAACAAACAGGTGCAGGCTGCGCTGCACCGAAGTACGCTGACGCACCACAAGCACGATCAGCTGGCATCGCAGCTTGACAACGCCGCCGCCGCCCTAATGGCAATCGGCAAGGAACTCCACCAGGCGGAGGAGGTCAGGCTGCAAGACGCAGCCATGCTGGAGGACGTCCAGAAAGCACTCCGCCCACGCAGGGAACGCGACGCAACTCGTCCGAGCTTGCAACAGTCCCCAGCTAACGAACGCAGTCGCGACGCGCGCCGAAAGGAGCGAGACAAACAGCGAATGCCGCCGCCAGCCGTCCCGGTCGAACAGGACGTAAGGTTTGGGAACGAACCTCAGGAACAACCGGCTGCCCTAACGGACAGCCGTAAAACGATCCAACAGATCGTTAGGGATCAGGTCGCCTCAGAGCCTGACTCTGAAACGACGACCGAGAGCTTAGAGCTCGAAGTCGCACACTGGCAGCGTAAAGAAGCCGCAGCCGCGCACCGCCACACACGGGCACTCGAGCTACTAGCGAAGAACGCTGAAGAGACGGTGGCCCACAGCCACACCGCTCAGCTGCCCCACGAGCAGCTCACACAAGCCGTACAGGACGCACGGCAAGCGCGCGCAGCCTACAACAGCAGGCTACGGATCCGCAACGTGGGACTGACCGGGGACACCAGGCACAAAACACCCCCGGAACCGAGAGCACAAAATGCTCCCAATCCCGAGCCCGATCCGGGCCCGGGGCCCGTCAGGGCATATAACAGCCTGCCCCGCCCGGCGTCACAACCGCGCGAGCAATCCATGGCCCCAACAGAATGCCAGGGAATCCCTGACCAGGCTGACGTCGTACCAATGGAGCCGTACGACGGGATCACACAGATGATCCGCGTGGCGTTGGCAGACGCCACAGACACAGACCCGGAGAAGTCTGTGCTAGCAAAGGCCGGCGTAAAATTGGCCCACCCCGAGCCATATGCAGGAGGATCGGACCTCGAAGAGTTTGAAATCTTCGTGGCAGCCATTCTACGATGGCTAAAAATGAATTGCCTCGTAGGGCCAACCAGCATTGACACGCAGGTCAGCTATGTGGGCACTCGCCTCACCGGCGAAGCCCAAGAGTGGTTCCTTCGAAACGTTGAACGCTTTGATCGCCAGGTCCGCAATTGGACGCTGGAATCTGTGATGCAAGGCCTTCAAAGAGGTTCCTGCACACACTGACATACCATCACGCATCGAACAAATTCGACGCGGTCATGCAAGGCATGAAAACCGTTCAGGAGATGCTGAATGAGCTCACGAAATACGCGGCACGTATGATACAGCTGCCAGACGAGTACACGTTCCAGAGACGGTTCGTATTGGCGCTGCGCGAAACGCTGCACAATGAGGTCCTCAAAAAGGGCTATAATGCTGAGAGCAGCTCAATAGATCAACTGTTCGAGACGGCCAGGATGATCGAGGAGGCATCCCGATACAACATGGGGATGCGCAGCAGCAACGGCAAGCGCTGCCCGGCTCACAGGGAGCAAGCCGTTAACACAAGCGGGCCTGACCAGGCCCAGCCTGTTTGCAAGAAGCGGAACAGGACTACGGCTACCGCCCTCATGCCCAGCACAAGCTGGACGCCCGCCTGAAGCTAAACAGCCTCAAGCGTCAGGGTCATCCCCACGACCTGCCCCACCGACGAAAACGTCGGGCCAGCCCAACGACAGGCCCAGCGGCAGCCAAAGCAACACCACATGCTTTGAATGCAGCCAACCTGGCCACAAGAAGGCAGAGTGCCCCCGGCCTAGATCCGGTATAAGGACAGCGGCCGTGAGGCACGACGGTGAAGCTGAGGATCCGGAGACGGATCTCGGTCAAAACTCTCTCCAACAGATTGATGAAGAGGGGGAGGGTGATCCCCAACCCAACGACACTCCGGATAATGGAGACACGCCTGCTGAAGAGTGGGACCCTGAGCCGTCCCAATACTATGAATGGAACTAAGAGGTGGAGGACACCACCTACAGGTCCAGCACGATCAGATTCGCGCTGGAAGACAAAACCACCACGAAGGTCATGGTGGCATGCACATCGGTCATGCCAGACAAGGCGGCCGAGCCGGTGTATCACCACCGAAGCAAACACAGAACGCGGCCAACGTGTCCGCGCAGTGAGAACCGTACCCTATCGGGGTACTGGGAAATAAACGGCGTAAAAGCCCACTGCCTGCTAGATAGCGGCAGCGAAGGGGTACTGCTGTCCCCCAGATTCACGCGAGCTACAGGGATGAAGACGTTCTCCCTGGAGCAACCAATCGCGCTGCAACTAGCCTGCATAGGCAGCCGTTCCACGATCAACTATGGAATGAACACGGCCATCAAGTTTGGTCGTGGGACATATGACGAATATTTCGACGTAGCAAATGTCAAATATTACGACGCGATCTTAGGGACACCGTTCCTAAGGAGATTCGGCATAACCCTGGACTTCTCGAGCCCAGGGACGATTCGCAAGGGAAACGAGGTGATCCCCACGGGCAAGGTCTCATTCGATGACGACGAATCGAAGAACGAGGACAAAGGGCCACGGGTGAGCATGATCACCCAAGCGCCGAAGCCGAACCTGGCTCATTGAAGCCAGGAGGACGAGTCGTGGGACGACTCGTCCTCGAACTCACCCTACAGCCGTAGGGAGAGACACTCTCACCTAACGGTGAAAGTGATGGGAAAGAGGAAAGCGGGCCCGCGCGCCGCGGGACCTAATAGACGCCAACAGCACCTAACGGCATCTAAGCCAACCACTACCATCATCCTCACGGATGATGACCTTCCTCACCTCCGCGAGGAATGGATGGAAAGAATCACTGACCTAGTCAGTGCAATTCCATTAGAACTCCCGCCACTGCGGGAGATCAACCATGAGATCAACCTCATCGATCCCAACAAGCACATGCGGTATCGACTACCGAAATGCCCCGAACACTTCCGAGAGGAACTGTCGGCAAAGATAGAACGATACACCACTGCAAAGTGGTGGATTCCGGCAGTAGCGCAGCAGGCAGTGCCCATGCTGTGTGTGCCGAAGAAGAACGATACATTGAGAACCGTCTTCGATCTGCGCCAGCAGAACGAGAACACGGTGAAGGACGTCACGCCCTTCCCGGATCAGGATATCATACGCAGCGACATGGCTCGCTGCCAATATCGAACAAAACTCGATATGTCAGAAGCATACGAGCAGATCCGGATTCATCCAGATCACGTAGCAAAGACAGCCTTTGCCACGATCCTCGGCACCTTCAGGAGCCAGGTGATACAGATGGGGGACTGTAACGCCCCATCAACATTCCAACGGCTGATGACAGCCATTTTCCGCGACTGCATAGGTCGCTTACATGGACGACATCTCCATATTCTCACTCTCAATACAAGAGCATGAAGAGCACCTCTACATCGTCTTTGACAGACTGAGGAAGAACCACCTCTTTCTGAGCAAGAAAAAGGTGGACCTCTACTCCATCCAAATGGAGTGCCTCGGCCATATGATCGACGGCCGAGGGGTACATGCCGACCAGGATAAGATGCAACGCATCCGCGAATGGCGCAGGCCATGGACGTTCAACGACATCCAGTGTTTCCTCGGGCTGGTACAGTATCTGGAACACTACATGCCGGATGTTAGCGCATATACCACCCCGCTATCGGGCTGTGCGCGTAATAACCGTCCATTCGAATGGACACCACTGCTCGACAAATGCTGGCAAAGCATTAAGGCGTTGGCCTGTAAGGCCCCGATCCTGCATCCAGTAGACGCAAGGTGCCCAGAGCCGATCTGGGTGATCACCGACAGATCAAAAGCCGGTGTCGGTGCGGTCTACGGCAAAGGTCCTGACTGGAAAACTTGTTGACCAGCTGGCTTCTTGTCAAAGAAGTTCAGCGTTGCTCAGCAACACTACCGGACTCACGAGCACGAGACGATCACGGTGCTCGAGGCTCTCATGAAATGGGAGGACAAACTGCTGGGGCGAAGGTTCACCCTCGTCACAGACCACAAGGGGCTCAAGTACTTCGAGACCCAAAAGAGCCTATCTGACCGACAGGTGTTACGTATCGAGATTTCCACTAAGTCGGAACTGGAAAGGACAGCGGCTTCAACTTATAGGTTGCCCCCCCAATGAACTATCGTCCTAAGTATTTCGGAACTGAGTCGGAAGTCGGAAAGTACTGAACCAAAGGTTGGTCGGAACTTGGGTCGGAACTTGAGGCGGAAGGCGGAAGACGGAAAGGCGGAGAGGGACTGAGATCTTGCTAGACTCGCTGTGCTAAGAACAGGAGATGGAGCGAAGGAAATCAAGTATCGAAGGTGATTATCTGATTGCAGAATAGAGACATACATGACAGGCTTTTATACAAAGAGCTGAGGCAACAGGTAATGATATGGTACTAAGCAAATTCCGGAGGAAGTGGAAGTCAAGTAGACAATGCGTGGGAATTAACTATTGGGAACAATGGGACTACAAGGGGGGTTCAGGGTAAGATAGAACAATGGCAAAGAACAAGGGGTCGGGAAAACATATCTGACAATGAACTACAAGGGTGACCGGATATATGGTCTTGATGGATGGTGAGGTGGGTCCGGTTGGTCCGAGTAATAGAGTCGAAAGAACAAGGGAAATGTACAAGGGGCAGAATGTCGGAAATAACGGAGGGGCGGAAAGTGTTGCAGAAATATCGGAGGGGCGGAAGGTGTGGCGGAACTGAGGGTCGGAAGTCGGAAATGAATGGTCATAACAACAGGTCAGATGGTGGGAGTTTTTATCCCGCTTCAATTTCAACACCGTTCATGTAGACGGTGTTGAGAACAAGGTAGCGGACTGCCTGTCGCGCTACTACGAGAGCGACACGAGTGATGACAGTCACCCGGACCATGTCTTTGTGAACGCGGATGCGCGTTTAGACCCGGACGGTGAGTTATTGCCCACCGACCGGTATGTCGAGTTGCGAACAGCGGCGACAAGACGCTCTAAACGCCTCGCTGAGAAGACAGAGGTGAGAGTAACGGAAGCCGCCGCATTAAACGAGGGCTCACCAGAGCCCGCGAACATCGCCGCGTCCCGCGACGATGACAATGACATCAGAGCCATCGCCGCAGGGAATGACGGCGCACCCCTGCGCCGGATCATCGAGCAAGGTGTAGACCTGTCTAAGGTCCTACGAGACGCGTACCATAGGGACACCATGTTCACAAAGATCATGGCGCACCCGGACGCGCACCTGAGATTCAGGATCCGGGACGGGCTGATCTGGACTAAGAATCAGCTCAAGAGAGACGTCATTGCCGTCCCCCGCTCTGTTCTTCAAGGGGGAAGGAAGCTGATCGAAATTATCATCGATCGGGAACATCAGATAGTCGGCCACTACGGCCATCTGAAGACTTCGAACTACGTTCGAAGAGCATATTGGTGGCCAGGCATGAAGCCAGACATAGAAGTGTTCTGCACAATGTGCGCGAGGTGTCAGATGACGAAAACCGGGCCACAACGGCCCAAAGGCCTACTACACAGCCTACCCATTCCAGATAGGCTGTGGCAGTCGATTGGCATCGACTTCATGGGGCCCCTGCCCAAATCCAACGACTGTGACTACCTGATGGTAGTCATCGACCGACTAATGTCGCTCGTACACCTCGTACCAACCACGACGAGCGTGTCAGCCAAGGGAGTAGCCTGGCTGTTTCTGAAGGAGGTCATCCGACTACACGGAGTTCCCGACTCCATCATCTCGGACAGAGACTCAAAGTTCACGTCGATCTTCTGGCGTGAACTCCAGCGACTCATGGGGACTAAGCTCCTCATGTCAACTGCCTTCCATCCACAAACGGATGGAGCAACCGAGCGGGCAAACCGCTCGATCGGCCAGATATTGCGCGCGGTCATCAGAGACAATCAGAAGGATTGGGCAATGAAATGCCCAATGGTTGAGGTCGCCCTCAACAGCAACATCAGCGCGACCACAGGATTCACACCTTTCGAGCTGAACCACGGCTATATGCCGTGGATAGACCTCCCCATAGCCGCGGACACCCCGTTCAAAGGGGTGGCCCGGTTCACACATCAGGCAAAATGGAACCTGATGGCGGCACACGATGCAATCATAGAGCATCGAGTGACGCAAACGTTTCACGCAAATAAGAAACGTATGGCGAGCGACAGGTACGCAACCAACGACTGCGTCTACCTTTCGACACAAAACCTAACTCTCCCGAAAGGAAGAGCCAGAAAGCTAGTCCCGTGGTACATCGGACCATACCGTGTTGTCGAGGCTCACAACGACGCCTCGACGGTGACCCTTGATCTTCCCGACGAACTGAAAAGCCGTCGCATTTCACCAGTCTTCCATTCCAGCCTCGTGCGGCGATACGAGGCTAACAACGATGAATTGTTCCCTCGTCGTGAGGCCAAGTCATTTTATGACTTCGGAACAAATGACGACGAGGAGTGGCTCGTCAATGAGATTATCGCACATCGATGGATAAACTCGACGGACCTGGAATTCCAGGTCCGTTGGACCCTAGGCGACGTGACATGGGAACCCATGTCATCCTGCAAGGACCTTGAAGCCCTAGATAGCTATCTAGAGCTTCGGGGGGTGGGCAAGCCACGCGACCTCCCCAGACGCCGCTAGACGCATCTGTCACGTGCAGACCATGTGACGCGCCGGCCACGGCGCGGTTAAATTTTCGCCTCGGATATTTCCGAGGGCGCATCGCTTCTTGGAAGCAACCACCATCATCTACCCACGAAGATGATGCCCCCCAAAGATGGGATGGACATTGACCTGTCAACGTCCACAACGCGAACATCGGCCCCGAGACAAGGGGCCGCAGACATTCTCCGTGCTCCAATAGACCAGGAGCACTGGATGATCGTGGGCTGGGAGACGCCCTCGCCATCGTCCACCCGGACAATTGTGCAACATGCGCGGACTACGCCGCGCACCTTAGGGCCACGACCGGCACCCGCAAGGTCAAATTGCAGGATGAAGACATCGGCGACGCCATCGATGCAGCCTGGGGATGGCTCCCACGGGGCATCGCGTGTGACGTGCGGGAGGAGCCCCTCCGGGACATCCATGACCTTAAAAAGGAGGTCAAGGAGCTGGAACGCGCGATCGAAGACCACGACGACGCGCTCGCAACCGAGCGCGCAAGGATCAAGGAACTGGAGCAACAGCTGAGCACAGCCCAGCTCCAGGTTACCCTGGTCCACGCTGCCTCAAAAAGGCCACGACATGACCCTGCCACGGACCCAGTGGCCGGGCCATCATCACCTCGCGCGACGGCGCCGTTGCCGGCGCGCGCAACATCGGGGCTAGCGTCCCGATTGTCGGCGCCGACCCCAATGACGACAACAACGGAAGGGCAGAGCGCACCTTCCGACTCTGCGTACGGCGTCCCAGATGGATGGGAGTCCGACTCATCCGTCTAGAAGACGTACGACCCCGAACGGGCACAGCGGCTGGCAGAGCAGCCAAAGAAAAAGCGCAAGAAATTGCGCGGCTCCCCCCACACCATCAATGGGCTAGCCATTGCGAAGGAAAGTGCGATTAGTGCTTACCTAGCGGCGTCACCGTCGCACACCATCAACGACCCCGCCCTTCAGCGGCGGGTAGCGCCGATCGAGGCCCAGTACATCGGGCCTGGCGTGGCCCTGCCCCCACCGGCGGGGACAGTTCACCCTCCCTACCCGGGGGAGGGAGTGATCATACCACTCGGAGACCCACCGATCTCCGAGACGGGCCTCCTAGCACGGCCGGTAGGAAAGGCCCAACAGCGTCGTACTCAATGGTACGACGTCTGCCCGCTCGACGACCCATGCTTCGTCGAACTCATCGCGCGGGCAAAAGAAACGCCGCAGCTCGCGCGTACACGCGAGATGATCGGCGTATTCAAACGCATTGAGCGCGAACAACGCACTCGCAATCCCAAAAGGGATTGTCTCGTGATAGTGGGCGGTACCCCGCACGACATCGCGGCCATCCTGAAGGGTTGGATATGTTGGGTGCATTTATGCTCCTGCACCAAAATCAAGCATAATATATCCAATTTGTTGTGTGGCCTTCCAATTTCTTCTCACATTGCTCTTGTATTATGCATCCATTTCTCTGGTTATTTTCGAAATTTTCCACTCATTTCTTATCTCTCTATTTCATCTTGTTATTCCTACTTTCACAAGCGGCTGCACCCAGCGGAGTCTGAAATGACTTCGACGCGCGAGCCCTTGGGCGCTAAAGGGCCGGGTAGTAGTACATGCGCAGTGGAACACATTTCCCCCTCTCTCAGTGACCACTAAATTCACTGAGAGAGGCAAGTAAATTAGTCTAGTAGTCTTTGCATTTATTAACCTAGAAATGCTTTGTAGTGAATTGATTTCTAGGTAGTGTATAATATATTTATAGTGACCACTAAATTCACTGAGAGAGTGAATTGATTTCTAGTCTATTCTTTTGAATAACAAGTCCATACCTACTGCCTATAATTCCTGTCCTCTACAGGGTTATGGGCCCCGGAGACACTTCTGAGAAGCTATTGGGTGTTGAGAAGCTTGCTACTGATGGAAGTAATTGGCCATTGTGGCGAGCCACTCTCATCAGCTATTTCGAGTCCAAAAATTTGCTCAAGCATGTAGAAGGGAGAGTCACTCGACCTCCTGATCCTCCAGTTATGCCCCCAGGCCATATTCTTACAGAAGCTGAGGAAACTCAGATGGATAAGGCTGAGGAGAAGCTGGAGAGATACCTTGCTAGAGAAGGACAAGCCAAGACCCAGATCATCGTCTCAGTGTCAGAGTCATTAGCCCTGATGCTACAGAAGCAGAAGACAGCAAAAGAGACTTGGGATGCACTGGTCAATGAAATGACCAAAAAGCCCAAGATGGTCCTCACCAGCCTGCAGCGACAACTCCGCAGTATGAGATGTCCTGAGGATGGAGACTTGAGAGATCACTTGGACAAGGCCCAAGACCTATATGCTCGTCTTAATGAGATGGGAGCCAGAGTTTCCGAAGAAGAATTCATGGACATCATCCTTGCATCACTTCCACCATCCTATGAGGCAGTCATGAACGCCCTTACCACTTCGCTTGAAGAATGCGGGATGCCATTGGTCCCTGATAATATTATTAGGGTACTAAAGGCTCAGTATGACAGGAAGAAAACACTCCCGCAAGAAGAGCAGGTGTTTATTGGTTCATCTACTAAGAAGGACCAGAAGGGGCAGAAGGCGCATGTATGCACCAACTGCAAAAAGCCTGGACATTCCATCGAAAATTGCTGGGCTAAAGGAGGTGGTAAAGAAGGTCAAGGACCACGTCAGAAGAAGAAAGCCAAAGGCAAGAAGAAGAAGAAGGGTAAAGCAAAAGCGAATGTTGCCGAAGAAGAGTCTACTTCTGAGGAAAGTGGTGATGGGCATCTTGCCTTCACCAATTTTGACGAGTGCTCTAATTTCAATTTGAGCACATCCTCAGGAGTTATAGTCATACTCGACACCGGAACGACATCGCATGTGACTCCTCACAAAAATTTATTGAGGAACTACTGTCAATTCTCACAGCCGAGGACTATCCGAGCAGCCAACAAAGGTACCTTTGATGCCTTCGGCTCAGGACTGCTCGTATTATCCAATAAGGTTGGAGATAGAACAGTAGAAGTCACGTTGCAAGATACATACTATGCACCCAAAATTGCTGCTACCCTCGTCTCGATCGGTCGGTGCGATGATGCTGGCTACGACATTCGACTCGGTGGCCAGAAATGCACAATATCTAATGCTGCTGGAAAAGTATTGATGCAAGCACCGAAAGTCAATGGCTTATATCGACTAGACCTCCAGTCACCAAGTGCTCAAGCCCATATGTGTTTATCTGCCATGGAAATTCATCAAAAGATGGGGCACATCTCGCAGAAGTCCCTACAACATCTATTAAATCATGGCATGATATTGGGCATTGAACTGAGCTCCACAGGCGATAGAATTGTCTGCGATGCGTGTATTCAGGCCAAGATTGCACGCAAACCTCTTCCTCGAGAACCCAGAGACCGAACATCAAAATTCGGTGACAGAATTTATTCTGATGTCTGGGGACCTGCAAGACACCTCACGATCGATAAGAAGTCATATTATGTCTCCTTTATCGATGACTACTCAAGAGAATCGGTGATTTATCTCATGGCGAACAAATCAGAAGCATTCTCAAAGTACAAGCTCTACGAGGCTTTAATGCTTCGACAGAGAAATGTGCACATCAAGGCACTTGTTTCTGATCGAGGGGGCGAGTATACGAGCTCTGAATTCGAACAGCATCTAGCCAAACAAGGCACGAAGCATCAGTTGACGGTACACGACACACCAGAGTCCAATGGTGTTGCGGAACGCCTGAACCGAACTCTCACTGAGAGAACTCGTGCCATGCTGCTAGAATCAGGCCTTCCTAAGATATTATGGGGCTATGCGATACAGCATGCCAATTATCTTAGGAACAGGACGCATACAAGAGCTCTACCGATAAAACGCCCTACGAGATGATTCACCATGAAAAACCGAATCTCAAAGACATTCACGCGTGGGGAACTGAAATTTACGTTAAAATCACTCAGGGAGATAAATTGGCAGCTCGTGCCAAGAGAGCTCGGTGGATAGGAATTTCTGCGCAGAGCCATGGTCATTATGTTTATTGGCCTGACTCGCACAAAGTTTCTGTCGAGCGGAACGTTGTGTTTGATTCAGAGATGAAGAAGGGAAAGGTCCCAATCATTTCTATTGAGGAATCCAAGCTACCTACGTCTAAAGAAGAGAAGAAGGCCATTCCGGCATCAGTGCCTGTGCCCGGTCGCTTAGTCAGCGAAGAGGCAAAGATCGAAGAAATTGATGAAAGTGCACCGAAGAATATCTTGAAAAGCTGCAACCTATTCAGGGAGTTGATGACAGACCTAGAGAAGCTGAACCGATAAGGAGAAGCGAAAGGATCCGTCAACAACAAGTGCAGCCGGCCCCATCAGGTCCCGTAACAAGATCTCAAACCCAGAGACAAGCTGGCGCACATATGACTACGCTAGCTTACGAGGACGTTGAGGACCATAAAGAAGTTTTATTCGACCAAGAATTATCCTCCGAGATTGATGGCATCAGTAGCTATGAGTGTGCCATCAGTGCGTTTCTAACCGACGGTCAAAACAATAACAAGGCGCCGGATTTGAGTCAAATTGAACCTAGCAATGCAGACGAAGCTCTGAATAATCCTATATGGAAGAAATCAATGGACAAAGAGTATGAGGCCCTAATCGACAAAGGAGTGTGGGAACGAACCAAACCACCTCCTGGAGCCAATATTGTCGGCAACAAATGGGTCTACCTTTGGAAGCGTAATCCAGAAGGGAAACCAATAGTACCTAAATCGAGAATGGTCGCCCAAGGCTTCACACAGAAGTTTGGAGTCGACTATGATGAGACATACTCACCTGTTGCTCGGTTATCCTCCCTACGGATCATATGCGCCATTGCTGCTAGGAATGACTGGCCTATCCATCAAATGGACGTAGACTATGCATACCTCAATGCTACGTTGCCCGAACCTATTTACATGAAGCAGCCGTATGGATATGAGTCAGGAGACAAAGGCGAAGTGCTACTTTTGAAGAAAGCACTCTACGGCCTCAAGCAATCTGGAAGAGAATGGTATAAACGTCTAAGTGGTGAATTCCACAAGTTAGGATTCACTACGTCAGCCACAGATGGGGCTGTATTTTATAGACGTGGCGGAAAGGGGCATGTGATCATTGCAACAGCTGTGGACGACCTTACCATCACAGCTGAGAATCAATCAGTCCTGGACGAAGTCAAACGAGATCTTGCTCAGGTCTTCAGTATGAAAGATCTAGGCGAGATTCATTGGCTATTGAATCTCAAAATCGAAAGAGACTGGCAGAAGAAGACCATTGCAATTTCACAACCTGCATACATCGAGAAGATCATCAAAAAATTTAATCTCGAAGATGCAAAGACTTATGCTACGCCTCTTGATCCAGCCGTAAAATTATCTAAAGACCAATGTCCTTCTACAGAGAGAGGCAAGAAAGCCATGTCGAAGTTTCCATACAGGCAAGCTATAGGATCACTGATGTGGGCGGCTGTAGCCACTCGACCTGACATTGCATTTGCGGTGTCATTACTCTCGCAATTCCTTGAAAATCCAGGTGGCACACACTGGAATGCAGTCAAACGTGTCTTCAAATATTTGAAAGGCACGAAGCATTACAAGCTCACACTTGGAAGAAATCAAGACGGCTTGATGGGGTATTCAGATGCGGATTGGGGTTCACAGAGTCATAGGCGTTCGTATTCGGCATACTTATTTCAGATTGATGGAGGCACTGTTTCATGGAGTTGCCAGAAACAGTCGATAGTAGCCCTCTCATCAACTGAAGCCGAATTCGTCGCCCTGACCCATGCGGGCAAAGAGGCTCTTTGGATGCGCCATTTTATTTCTGAAATATTCCAACCACTGAACAGACCCATCCAAGTTTATTCAGACAATCAATCAGCCATTGCCATCACGTATGGCACCCAACAACACACGAGAACCAAGCACTTCGACATCCGATTATATTTCCTTCGAGATATAATCAAAAATCAACAAGCCAAGCTCGTTTATTTGCCAACCGAACAAATGTTGGCAGATATCCTCACTAAAGGACTTCCTAGTCCTAGAGTGAAGATTCTCAACGAGCAAATCGGAATATATTAAGCTTGAGGGGGCGTGTTGGGTGCATTTATGCTCCTGCACCAAAATCAAGCATAATATATCCAATTTGTTGTGTGGCCTTCCAATTTCTTCTCACATTGCTCTTGTATTATGCATCCATTTCTCTGGTTATTTTCGAAATTTTCCACTCATTTCTTATCTCTCTATTTCATCTTGTTATTCCTACTTTCACAAGCGGCTGCACCCAGCGGAGTCTGAAATGACTTCGACGCGCGAGCCCTTGGGCGCTAAAGGGCCGGGTAGTAGTACATGCGCAGTGGAACACATTTCCCCCTCTCTCAGTGACCACTAAATTCACTGAGAGAGGCAAGTAAATTAGTCTAGTAGTCTTTGCATTTATTAACCTAGAAATGCTCTGTAGTGAATTGATTTCTAGGTAGTGTATAATATATTTATAGTGACCACTAAATTCACTGAGAGAGTGAATTGATTTCTAGTCTATTCTTTTGAATAACAAGTCCATACCTACTGCCTATAATTCCTGTCCTCTACAGGATACACAACCCTGAAGGGATCCCATCCGCCATCCGTGACAACGCGGATGGCACCTTCAACCTAGACGACACGGACGTCTGGATGTGGTTGAAGGCCCTTGCGCCCCGGGTCAAAGGGGTCGCATCACCGCTCAGGGCGAGGCTACTCAACCTCTTCGGCTCGACAGACCAATGGTCGAGCCTCATCGACACTAGGGAAGTGCTGACGCCTCAGAGCACCACCCTGCGGCTCTCAATCATGGGCCCATTCCCTGTGGAGGGCCGAGCCAGCCCCGACATCCCACTTGCAGAGATCGTGAGATGGTTGGCCCGCTACGCGGGAGTCACTCGCGAGCGAGTGGCGCGCATTGAACATTATGTTCAACGCAGCATCACCGGTGCGGCATTCAGTGCCGCTGCCCACGAGGGCCAACAAAAGGTCATCGAGACCAGCCACGTGAGGGCCACGGTGCCGTGACCCCTCACTCATGCCCAGCTCGACCGAGAGCTGGCGCACTTCCGGCCCCCTCCTCAAACTGAGGACCCGGCCGTTGAGGCCATGCTCCGCGAGGACACGGGCCCCAGCACTCAAGTGGAGACCGCCGCTAGTGGTGAGGCCGACCAGCCTCACCCAATCACCACCGATGACGCGGAGGTGCCCCCGGAGGAGTCACGTGCTCCACCGGCCCCGTACGACGACGACGTCATCGTATCGGCCACTCTAGAGGACTCCCTCATGGACGACCTCTATGAGTAGTAGTTAGCCCCTATAGTTATCTATAGAGGGGGAGGGTGTAAATAACCCGTGTATCTACATGTACATTAGATATTACATAATCCCAGTGGGCCCCTTAAGGACCCACTGTATAGTTTATGCGTGGGAACCGGCTAGCGGTCCCCATCGCATCTTACCCTTACACTGTCACTACGTAGCATCAGAATACCACACATTGGTCAAGTTCTGTCGTGCTCTTGTGACCTAAGGCTTAAGATAGACATCTTTACACAATCAGACTAACATCCATTCGACTCATACTCGCCCTCGCCTGCAAATACGACTTGGAACTGCGACAGATCGATGTGAAAGGGGCATACCTCAACAGGAAGTTGGAGGACACCGTGTACATGCGCCAGCCAGAGGGATTCATCAAGACAGGAGAGGAGAACCTCGTATGCAAGCTGAACAAGGGAATATATGGGCTCAAGCAGTCGGGGAGGGTGTGGCATAGAACTCTGAGAGGAAAGATGGAAAAGATAGGTTTCAAGCAGGGGAGGCGGACAAAACAGTATTCTTCAGATTCGGGGAGGGAGGCAGCGTGGAGATAGTGGGGTGGTACATGGACGACGGGCTGTTGGCGTCAAGTTCAAAATCCGCAATGGAAAGGATGGTATCAGACATCAGGGGGAGCTTTGACATACAAGACCTGGGGGACCCAACCCGTCTTCTCAGCATCCAAATTGTCAGGGACCGAGAAATCGGGAGCATACACATATCACAGTTGTCATTCATCGACACTATAGCCAAAAGGTTTGACATCACCGCCGGATGCACCGTGAACTCCCCCATGGATCACAACATTGAATTATGCACCAACACCACCCTTTCTGACATCGCCGACTTCTCATACGCATCCATAATAGGCAGTCTAAACTACTGTGCAGTGGCCACTCAACCCCGACGTGGCATACACCATCAACAAATGCACACAATATACAGCGAAGCTGAGCGTCGCACACTGGGAGGCTGCGAAGAGAATAGTGAGGTACCTGCTGAACATGAGGGAGTATGGGATAACATACATGAGGGAGGGAGACGGAGTGATGGGATTCACTCACAACTTAGTGGGATATACAGACGCAGACTTCACCGGTGACAGAGATGACCGGAAGTCTACGACAGGCTGGGTATTCACGTTCAACGGCGCCCCCGTCTCGTGGGCCTCAAAGAAGCAGAACATGGTCAGTAGATCAACCATGGAATCGGAGGTTGTGGCAGGGTCATTCGCCACAGCGGAGGGTATTTGGCTTATCAGATTGGGAAAAGACTTCAAACACAACTTCACGCCCATCCCCGTGTTTACCGACAATCAATCTTCCATCACGTTCTCCAATGACAGTATCAGCAGCGGGCGAAGCAAACACATCAATGTTCATTATCACTACACTAGGGAACAGATAGTGGCAGGGAACATACAATTACACTACATCAAAGCCCTCGAAAACCCTGCCAACGTCCTCACAAAAGCCCTATCGCCGCGCAAGCATCTCCACATCCTAGGAATACTAGGGATGCGTCGAGCTTGAGGGGGAGTGTCATGAAATATAAAAAAGTACCCCCGCAATACAAACACATGCCCTGCCCCAGTCCATCAACCTCCACGCCCTGTCCCCCTCCATCAACTTCGAGCACACTCCAACCCACACACACCCCCTTGAACCCATGAACAATCGCACATCACACGCAACAATACCCTGCCAACCCGCGGACATGCAGTTGATGTAGCAAGCCGCTGACCCATCCCCGAGCCTGAGACCGCCTGATCCATGGAGTGGCACGACAGCTAGTCTGCCGCGTGCACATTCCCTTCATTCTCTTTCCATCTTTTCCCTTCTACCATAACACCCACTTCTGATTAACTCCTTCCATCACAACATACATCACTAGTACCCATTACACATGATCCCTCCACCCTTCCGTAGAAACCGCAGCATCCGGCACTACAAATCCCCTTAGTCCATACTTCACATGCACACCCACTCACGCTGGTCACACCCTTTCGTACTAGACCCCTACACACAGACAGTTAAATAGTAACTGCGTGTACTCTAGATAGTCAGTCAATTAGAACTCATTCATCTTGGAGAGTTATCGAACATCTTACTGCGCATTGTAGGGGAACGGCTGTTCAACCAGCCAAGGAAGGCTGCTCAACCAGCCCTAGTCTTTTCTTTTTGTCTTGACAACATGTAAAAACACATTTAAAGAATTAACAGTTCCTGTATGTTGTTAATATAACTGGGGAAAGGCTTTTCAAACATTCATCTAGTTATCTTATTTTTTTTCCTTTTTTTTCCAAAGTCTCCATGGCTCAAACTACCATTTTTCTGTCATTACAGAGTTGTGGATCCTCTAGCACCCACAACTCTGTTCCGGCTATTTCAAACTCCGCCGGGCACCTCGGCGGTGGCCGCATTTTCGGACTTATGGTCACCCAAGCACCCACAAGTCCAGCAGGAGGGCTCTCTCAGTATTTCCAGCTGAGTCCCAAACAGTTGCTATATGCAGCCATAGCAACTGTGCAGCCTGTTTGGCTTCACCAAACAATGGGGATCTTGGTCAGTCATGACAACTAGGCTGTACCAGGCTATGCTCAGCTGTGCTAAGCAGTGCTCTTCGTAATTATGGCTACAGAGCCCTAATTGGCTCAGAACTGCTTACTCAGCTTCTGAGTGCCAAATACATGGTTATCTGGAGATACAGCCTCAATGACTTAACCAATCCAGGCACACCTTGGTGAGTCAGGAGTACATGACTCAGCCAAGCTGTGCTAGGGCACATGACCCTTTTCAGTGAGTCATTCCTGACAAATCAAGCTCTGATTGGTAGGAAGCATGTAGAGTCCCCTGGAAACAGCCAGTTTCTTCCAACCCTTTCTTCCATCTTCCTCAAGCTTCTTCCCCCATTCCATTAATAGATAGAAGGTTCTACCTGCTTACTAATCCCCTGCACATTACAATATAAAAGGAGGCCCTTTGCCTGCCCTTTGAGCAATCAATCTACCCATCTTCTATCCTACACAGCTTGTGTGACTTGCATATCTTACCTAAGTTCCTAACCAGAATACTACTCTTGCTTAGAGTAACTATTCTTAGTTAAGTAGTTTCTTTACTGCTTAGCCACTTAGCCTAACCCGCTGAGTGAAACTCTACAGAGTGAGGTTGGCAATCGATTTTCTTGTCAATTAGCACTCCAATACCTGAGACGAGCTGTTCAGTTGATTTTCCTGTTCAGTGACTTTCACAAGTCAAGTCAAGTTGTGCACAAAAGCCACTTCACATTACTCTCTTGTTATTGCAGTGCATTGACGTTGGTCGACCCAATCCACTTACAAACTCTCCTGCGGAGCCTATTCCCTCTTTAATAAAAGGAATACTCTTGGACCCCAATAGTGTCCTTGAACCTACACACTCTTTTAGTTTATTGTTCAGTGCAGCTAAGAAACACATTGCCTTCTATCTGTAATAACTTGGACTAGTTATTACACAGATTGCAACCAAGGTACAAATATTAAATTATTTCCAGAGTTGTGCTGCTGCATTGAATTGGTATTCTACTAGTCGTGTAAACGACACGTTCTGATAGATGGAGGCGTTAGCAATAACACCAAAGTCTTGAAGGGTTCCAAAACACACATACATGGTGCAATTGCTGCTCGAGATACACACACCTAGTGTATACTTGACCTCTCCATCATCTACTCGATTGGACCTCTGCTAGAAGGCTGAATTACACTGCAATCTAAATCCACCGACAACAAACTCTTAATCTTTCACAGAACTCTCTCCCCTGCTCTGTCCACCACTTCATCCTCGCCTGCTATCTCCAGTATCCCTCCATCTTACCCTGCCAGTCCAGCACCCACCATTGCCAATTCTCCTGATGAAAACATTACATGGGATGGCGAAATGTTGAGTTTGGCCCCTTCCCCAATGAGGAGTCGACTTGTAGCAGGTGACACGATCTTCAAGTCCAACCTAGTCCTCAAGCACATGTTTCCGGAGGTAGCTGGTATAACAACACAATGGACAGCCGAGGCATGGTCCCATGCACAGGAGATCTGCAACACCTCAACGATTATACCGGCTAATGAGCATGTTCAGCAATATGTAAGTCAATGTCTTATCTCTTACTTGTTATCTACTGATTTTTGTCACCTCACATGCAGTTTATCAGAAATGGGTGCAGCTGGCGCAGTGCACATGTGCAAAAGATTGGCCTCTGAATCATCCCTTCATTTCACCTTGAACAATATGCAAGCCTACAGCTCAGAAAGATGATCGCTGCGAACCTGGCAAAGAACAGCAATCTTCTCTATGGACAGGTTGGATTCTGCACAGAGGGTGAGATAGTAACAGGGCAAATGGGGGTAAGACTCCATCTTCACACTATGTTATTCCCTCAATATTACTTTCCTAGAAACAGGCCAGGACTGGTCGGTTCAATCACCCCTCTTTAGAGATGGCCGTCCTCCACATCGCCTTCACTGGAACAACATTGCTTGCTGCTGCTTCACCTCATTCGTTCTGTCCTGTACCCCTTCCGGTCATTGGTTTTGCCTGTGTGGCGGTAAGTTGGTTATTTTATTCTCTATATTTCATGACTGAAGTTGAACTGCGATAGGTACATTATTCACTTGATGTAGAAGTTGCTACACTAGATCCTTCCAATCGTGGCAAGGCACCAACACTTGAAGCGAAGGCCTATGGATCACATTACACCACAAATATGGACTCCCTTCGTGTGTTCTCATCGAGTCATCCAGATGACTGCATTGCATTGCAGAAACATTTGCGGGATAAGGGTTGGTAAGCCCATATACTATCTTACTATTTCAACATGACTGGTCACTGACTCACAGTGATACTTTAGTATAGCAGCTGGCATACCACTCCCGGATACAAACATTATTGAAGCCCCAACGGACATCCAGCTTAGTAAAGTACCTTGCCCCACGGAGTTGTGTGATTAGTTCAGAAATGAGTGGAATGGGGTACCGGTTCTTGATCGTGATCGCATTCAAGGCCCGGTAATCCTGCACAAGTCTGAGCGAGCCGTCCTTCTTCTTGATGAAGAACACCGGAGATGCCATGGGTGACTTGGAGGGGCGGATCCTCCCTGTACGGAGGTTTTCCGCAAGGAATGCATCGAGCTCTACCTGTTCCTTGGGTGACAGCGGGTAGACTTTGCAGTTGGTGGGCTTTGACCCAGGCTCCAACTCGATGGCATGGTCCCACAGCTTCTGTGGAGGCAGGGCGTCAAACGACTCCTTGGCAAAGACGTCCTCGAACTCCCGCAGGTACTCCGGAATTTCCGCCTCCACTCTACCATGCTTCTTGGAGGCTTCAGCAAGGCGTTGCAAAATATTTCCGGTGGCGCGGATGTGTTCTGCTTCCGGTGGAAGGTTTACGTACAGCAAGCGCTCCCCTTCCGCCAGAGTGTCTTCCGGGCCGAGTCAGATGACGTCGGAGTCGGAATCGGAATCGGAAGTGGGACCCGGTTCAAATTCCGCTTCCGAGTCTTCTTCTGCAAGCAGTGGATGGGGGCCAGAACGACATGTCTGTATGAGCCGTTCGGTCTTCCGCTGCTCCTGGCGCTCCTTCCGCACTTCCGACCGGCACGTGTGACACTTGGCTGGGCATCGACTCATCAGTACCTTCCGAGTCTGCCAATTGATCTCCGGGTTGTGCTCCTGAAGCCAGGTAAATCCAAGGATGACGTCTTGCTTCCCCAGGCTGGTGACTGCAAAGGAAGTGCGTTCTGAGTGTCCATCGTAGCAGAGAATTGTGTCTACTATCTCCATGATGGACCCTGCCTCATTGGGGCTTCCATCCACATTGAACACCAGGATTGCACGTTGCAACTTCCGTGTGCTCAGTCGGTTCCGTTCCACATAGTCCCGGTCTATAAACTGACCAGTGGCCCCACAATCGACAAGGGTGGGTCCGGATTTGACTTCCGCCGTATCTGTCGTCTGGATCTCCACCTTAATGACTAGTGACTTGGGGCCAGGGGTGGCAGCAACAACATAGCGCTTCGGGAGGTGTCTCTCCCAAGGGCGGATGCGGGATGGATGGGGTGTCGGATTTGGTTTTTGTGTGACTTTATCCGGTGGGTCTCTACGAAGTGAGGGGTGTGGGGGCTTTTCATTCTTTACTTCAAGACAGGCAAACCGGTTATGTACAAGCAGCAGGGGCATACATCTCACCCACTGCGCGTCACAAAATCTGAGGCATCTTCCACTTCCGATGCACCATGTTCCGCATTTTCGGAAATTCCTTCCGCAGTGGGCACTCCGCTTATGTCTGCAAGTGCGAGGAACTCTGGAAGCAGCTCAAGTTTCTCCTCTGTGGTCATAAGCCGGATGTCAAAGGCTTGGGGGCACTTGCGGGCATAGTGGCCTGGTTGTCGTCATCGGAAGCAGGTGATGGTTCCGTCGCCTTTTCTGCGCATGCAGTCAACATCCATCAGGGCAGGGCGACTCTTCAAGGGAGGGGAACTAGGGTTCCTAATAGGAGCAGGCGGAGCAACCGTCGGAAATATTTTCCATGTGGGAATGAACACACTTCCGGGTTTTGGCACAGGTGGAGTGGGACGAGCGGAACTGCGTGTCATGTTCCGGTTTGTCTCCACAAAAGCCTCGTTTGCTTCCCTGTTTCAGGACACCCTCCGCACAGCTTGGTACCACCCTTCCGGGTCATCAAAATCTGGAGCTCCATCCCCAAGCAGCACAACTTGGTTCTGGAGTGTCGGATCAAGCCCTCGTCGGAATTTGATGACGATCGTCTTGTCGTCGTCATACTCCGCAAGGTCGATGAGCTCCTGGAAGTGGTCAATGTAGTCATCGACTGGATCCTTGGCCTGGTACCAGCTGGTCCCCTCGAGCTTCGTAAGGGCTGTGAGCTGCTCATTTTTTGGGCAGAACTGGTCGGTGTTGTTGAGGGATAAGGAAGGAGATAGAGACAGACGGAACGGAACACGAAGCGCAACGCACGAGAGAATAGACACTAGCGAGGACACTGTTAACTCGCTCAACCGGACTCCTCATGGGAGTGAAGGGCTAAAACCAGTAGATTCGTTGTAACTATGGCGCTACCTACTTATACAATGATTGATATGCGAGCGCTCGGTCAGGGAACCGCGGAGTGGGAACTAGATAGGTGTATCCTAATGTGGATAGTCCTGGGAAAGTGCTGGTTCACAACACAGGTGGCGCTGGCATAGTAAAGAAATGAAGCAACATATACCAGTTTATAACAGTCAGAAAATGTTTTCTCGAAGGCGTCCCAGTCCCAGAAGTAGTTCCCCTTGCCCTTTGCTTCATGTCGGATCACCTTGTTTGCAAAACGGGCTGTGCGATCCGACTTGAAAAAGGACAATGCCTAGTGAATCCGAGCCTGGTCGTTCGGAAAGAGGTCTCCGACAATTGCGAAGTAGATGCTGCATGTGTTGAAGAATGCGCGTCCCTTCTCCCGATCTCCGTCAAAGTCCGACGGAGTTGCAGGTTTGACCTTTGCCAACTTTGCGGACATCCTCTCTTCCGCCAGTTCCGCTTTTCTGAAATCCGGCTCATCCACATTGCATTTCCACCACTTTGTGGAATATCTAACTTAGCCAAAATCGTTTGTAAGGCTGTTTCAATCGCGTCGGTCTTCATCCGGTTCCGCGTCAATTCCTCCTCCATATTCCGAAGACGATCATCCGGATCCATGTCAGAAGGGGAAATATGGGACGGGATTTCCAGGGTTGGGAGCTCGACGTAAGAAGAGGGGCTGTCGTATACCGTGTGCACGGAAGAGGTTGCGATCTCCGAGTCGCTGTCTCCAATTCCGAACGCACCTATGGCAAATGCAACGCGCAGTACGACCGCCGGTCCTCTAGGGGAGAGACTTTTCTGCTGTAAGGGCAACCCTGGCTGATTGTGGAAATCACACTACCACACAACTGACAAGGGGAAATCCAAAGTATGTATAAATGAACAGAGTATACAAGAGAGGGGATTCTCACCTGACAAGGGGAAATCCAAAGAGAAAAGTCTAAGGACCCCCAATGTCAGCGAGCCCGTATTATACTACGCTGCGCAGCCAGGGACAACACTTGGCACCCGCCATCAACCCTGCATCCTCCTGACCTCTCTGACCCTTGATCGACCCTTGATGCCACCTATTACGTGAGTCGCTTGATTTCTGACACTGTTCTGAGAGTGAAGTTGGAAATTGGAGTGGAACTGGCAAAGCGAACAGAACTGGTGGAAGTTCTCCCAGAAGCGGGATCATTTCCGAAAGCGGAGGCGGAGATGGAATCGGAACTGGAAGCGGAGTCGGAAATGGAGTCAGAACTGGGTGTGGTGTCGGAACTGGAAATGGAAAACAGGGTGTCCCCTGACAGGAACATCCTGAAATTACATGAGCTTCTGTGCCAGATAGTTTCCAACCGAGGCCCCCAGCTCATTGCTGAGCTGATTTGAGAACTGTAACCGGATGCTTGGGATTCGGCTGGCCATGACCACTGCATATCACCCACAGGGAGATGACCAGACAGAATGTGTCAACCAAGAGCTCAAGGAGTACTTTCAGTTTGTCGTGAATGAGAGGCAGGACAACTGGGATGAACTCCTCCCACTTGCAGAGTTCCAGTATAATAACCATGTCCACTCCTCAACACAAGACCCAGTTCATGCTTGACACTTGCCAGCACCCTCAGATGGGTTTCGAGCCCAATCAGCCAGACTCTTGGATGGAGCCGGTGAACAAATTTCAAGACCAGATGGAAACCTTGCTTGTGGAAGCACGGTCGGCATTGGTCAAGGTGAAAGACAACATGGCTCAGTATTACAACCAACACTGAGTCCCCACCCCTGAGTACAACATCAGTGACTGAACCTTCCTCAATGCGAGTGACATCCAGACCACCCAGCCTTCAGCTAAGCTTGCTCACTGATTCCTTGGCCCCTTTGTGGTAATCCAGAAGGTTGGGAGGAATGTGTACCAGCTGTGCCTGCCCACATTGATGGCTCAGCTGCACCCAGTGTTCAATGTTGTGAAACTCCTCCTGGCCCCAGAAGACCCAATCCTGGGCCAAGGGCCAGACCCCTGCCGCCACCAGAAATTGTCGACTGGGAGGAACACTGTGTCATCAACAAGATTCTCAACAGCTGCTTCCTATGAGGCTGCCTCCAGTTCTTATTCAAGTGGGAAGGCTACGGGTTTGAGGAGAATTCATGGGTCTCCAAAGATGGTGTCCATGTGCCAGCAAAGGAGTGGGAATTCTACCGGACACACCCAGGAGCATCCCAGAGGGTCAAGTCGGCGGCCTTCCATTCAATAATGTCCTTGAGGAAGCAGCACTCTAGAGGGGGGGTGATGTCAGGGGAACCCCCCTCCAGAGGATATTTCTGGTCTCAGCTTCTGTTCTGACCCAAGGTCCGGATCCAACCCAAGCACATCCTGAGGGCCAAAGTTCCCAAACCTTTGGCTTTGGGAATTATCTCATAATGGCACCAAGGTTGTGGGTCGAGCCATGTGTTAAGTGAGTGCTGCAGAGGTGTGGACTTGTGTCAAGAGTGCAGCAGGCATCCCTGACTTCAATCAGGGACACAAGGTATATAGGTAGTGCACGGGCAGCGGAGGTCCTTAGCTTTTCCTCTTTGGATCCTCCTCTGCCAGACCACATGAATTTCACTGTCCAGGGAGAGTTGCCCTTACACAGTCACCTTTCACAATCACATCCCAGTTCCACCAGTAGCCTTCATGTGTTAGGCTAGAGGGGGGGTGATGTCAGAGGAACTCTGTTCACTCCCATTCGCTCCCATTCATCTTCACTCATGTTCATCCCCACACTGCCCAAGCTGTTGTTTGAGTGAATGCTTATGTCTTTCAGGGTTTGGTGATCTGGGTAGCATGCCTACAGCGTATAGTTGTAGCTAGCTGGTGAAGGGGTTCCAGTTTTCTCTTTGCATCCCCTTTCCCCAGGTATGTCTGTGTCATGTATAGTTCCCTATCTCACTTTGGATCCCCCTTTTCCAGTTCACTGCTTGAGTGTAGAGCATCTAGTGGCCCAATGAACGATGATCTCCTGAGCTACAAGCTCTTTGTGAGAGGGTAGATGATGACTTTCTGTGAGGTTTTGATTTAGGAAGCTAGCTAAGGTGAGGCGTAGTTGTAAAGAAAAACACAGGGGGTGTGTCTAGCTATAAAATGACAACACAACACATGTCAGAGTACAGACTGTGAACAGCTGTAAACCCCTTTTAAGATTTTCCATAGGTTTCATGATGAGAGTTGATGTTTGGGTCTTTCTTGCCATTTTAGGACATCAAAACATTCTCATTGGCATTACCCAGCTACTGTCATAACCCATAACTTGTCAAAATAAATATGGGTTATTGGGTATTGGTTATGGTTACAAAATCCCTGCAAAGCAACTTGGGAGGGAAAATGTATGGCCTATAAGGAAGTATGGCTTATCTAAGGTATCTGTCGGAGGGAGTCTACTGTAGTACCCTTGCTCGGAAAAAGAGCAGATACTTATGCTTGTTAAGCTATTGGCATAATACGCGGAGAAAGCTCGGCAAAAGGTGTCCGATTTCCCACGATTTCCCATATCCCAAATGCCCTTGACGAGCAAGGGGATTCGGGAGTAGTAGCTGTACGATGGAATTTGAGATTGTCATAAAATCTAACTATAATGTATGGGTCATTCAATGAAATACTAGAGATTGAGCGGTCGACGGAGATACATCACCCGCTATGGCGCCATAGGAAAGTCATATTAAAGGTGACCAGTAGACTGTAACTAAACGCGCGAAAGAAAGATCCGAAAGCGAGATATACGAGGGAAGGGAAAAAAAAAGCTAGAATCCAAGTAACATTTAACACTTTATCTGCGCCTGAGCGCCACTCTTCTCCCTATTCTCGGCTATGCTCATGGCATCCATCAACACAGCCTGCATGTCTACACTGAGAGAGGTAGTCGAGGCCTGGTAACCCGGCGAGTTTTTCATTTGGAATGCTGCCATGATGTAAACATGAGCGAAATTAAAGGGCAAGATGAATTGAGAACCAACCAGTCAAGGCGTGCTTGAAGCACACGTATGGGTCGACGTTATCGATAGGGCTAATGAAGCCAAGCTCCTCCTCTGCCCATTCTTCGTATTCGTCGTCTTCGTCATCTTCATCATCTTCATCACACCCGGTCTGCGGTTGTTCTGCCTTTTCACGGAGACGAGCGCCCTTATTGAAACATGATTAATAGTTAACTATTTCAATTGCTACAACATACCTCTTTAGCGAGGAATTCCAAGTATTCCGAATCAGCGTCCCACACATCGGCATCTTGAATACGGATTGGTAAGCAAAGGACGAGTCAAGTATATGGGGAGGACGAGGCAAGTATATGGGGAAATGAATGACACACCAGCATCCCCCTCAAGGTTCAAATCATCGACACCATATTCTTCCTCCTCGTCGTCATCCTCATGCGCGTGTTTCTCGAATAGAGTTTTCCGGGCTACGGCACCAACGTCACCGTGACAACCAGGGGTCACATTTTTCATCACAAACTTACCTTCAATCGCACCAGGCAGCTCCCGAATAATTTTCAGAACACCAGCCACGATCCCTGACCAACCCTCTTGAAGACTGAGAGGCACCCTTGTAGGATCCATCTCAAGCAGCTCACAGATCGCGAGAATACTAAGCCTCTTCGAATGCACACGCGGCAACCCTGCCTCAGAGTTGATAACATTGAACCAAACCTCAAAGAACCTGCGCGTTGCGCCTTGAGCCTCGAGCACTTGAAGAGTCGCACCAGGGTTATAGAGCATTGCGTTCACAAGTACGTTCAAGTTGGCTATCTTCAGAGCACGTGTCTCTGGAGGAGGATCCAGGCATTTTAAAGCGGCACTGACGAAGGATGGCAAGGCCTGACGGACACTTGGATCAGTGACGAACGGTGGCGATGCCGAAGGGACCTACATCATCGATATGGCCTCTCAGGTTGAGGAGAAGGGATTCTGCAACCTTGCTGCCATTCACACGATCGTTCTCGCCAAGATGCTCACTGTTCATCGCCGTTGTGTAGATATCGACCGCCATGGCACGGTAATCAGGTCGCTGGATGAATACGTCCTTACCGTAGCTGATGAAGTTGTCCAGGCACGGCAGCATTTCTGCACAGCCTTTGTAAAAGACATCAAGAATGCAACGTGATTGTCACTTGCCTTCCAGAAAGTCTACAGCGTCTGACTTAAATAGTTTGTATGTGAGCTCGTAGATAGGCCACATGCATGGCGATATGCGACGCAAACTAAATGTCAAACTATCGGCAAGGTCATACACGTTGCTCAGGAGATCTGGCCGGGGTGTTAGTATGGTACGACGCCAGGTGACATGGAAATTGCTAACCAAGAGCTAGGTTATCCAGGGTATAAATGATGATGGGCGCGATGATTTCCTGAAGTTGGGCAAGAATGTCGGTGGACGTGTCCAAAGATGACACGATCTGTTTGAGGAATAGACATGTCAAGAATGATCCGTGGCTTCACGGAGGGTGACTCACAGTGAGAATAGTTTTAGACATCCCCATTGCAGCGTACGTCTTGTCATCCCCGAGGTCGTTCAACGAGGTATCATAAGTAGTGTCATCTTCCTCGTCAGGTTGGCTTGCGATTGTCTCCTTAACGAGGCGCAGGTACAGTTCGCACTGTTCACGGCATGAGGGTGACTGAATGGCAAATTGCGTAGGCACCACTTACCAGGCGTGCAGTGAGCTGAGCAGCAACAGGAAGTAATTCTGCGCTGTAATGCTTGACCATTGTCTCCATGACGTTGTTAAGCAAGTCCAGGTCTGTGTCATCAGACAACTTAAGAATATCTAAACTGGCGATAAGACCAAGACCGGGTGAGATCATGTCCGAAAAGCGAACCTTGCACGACCTTGCCGATCATGGGTGTAACGGCAGACTTGACTGTGTATACCCTTAAGTTACCATAGTTTTTTTTTAAGACCAACAGACGATCTTACCAGAGGCATGTCTTATAATAAGGGCAGTGAGTGCTTCTACGGCAGCTACTCGAACTGGAAGCTCTGGGTCATCCAAAGCCTTGACAACGGCATGGAAATGTTGCGACAAATTCTATCCGTCCAAGATTAATACCCTTAAAGACATACACGAGCACCTGCGCTCACATTTTCGTTAGTCCATTCTAAATCAAACTTGGAGACACTAGCCAAAACTTGACACGCCTGGAAACATGTAACGAAGGTTAGTGAGCAGAGTGTGCTATAAATGAATGGCCCTCCGAGAAGTAACTCACGATGTAACGCATGTATCCTTCCGGTGCACTGAATTCGTGTAAGATATGCGTCATGAGGAATGTTTCCAATGCGGGCTTGACAGTGGGGTGCCGAACCATACAAGGCGCAAGGAGAGACGTCATGGAGAGCGCACCGTAGCGCTGTGACGGGGATGCGTTGCTAGTACCAACGGGTTAGCAGGCCAGGCATGGCATGAAGAGAAACGTTCATGCATACCTCCCCAGCACAGAGTTGATGAATCCTAGGATGGGAAGGAATGTCGTTTTGGTACGATTCCGTGCCAGGGACATCATGAAACCAGAAGCGGAAGAGACAGGAGAAGAATAATCTTCGCATTCGTCTAAAAGCAGCCAAACTAAGCGTCACCACACAGTGGGCGATAAATTCATTCCTACCCATGGCTGTCCGCACAAAGTCGATAGGGTCATTCTCCCAGTTCTCCTGCCTAGTTTCGTTGAAGGAGAGTTGAGGAAAGACATATGACGACACGAGGCGCTCAAAGTGATCCTTGAGAAGTGCCCATGTCGATTTGGGTTTAACACTGTGGGAATAAGCGTCAACGAGCGCATCCTTTCTGCAATTGGCATGCACACCATTCAGTCAAAAATTGGAATATCAGGTACTGGCATTTGCGGGAGAGCCACACTTGGCCGGACGTGTAGAGATCGAGCTGGTGTAGATATGTTTTAATGATCTCGGGGGCAAACGTGGTGACAAAGTGTTCGGCAAAAGGCATATACTCCTTAAGAGGACTAGGCAACTGGCTAGGGCTGCCAAACCGATGAAAGAGTCTGTCCAGAGTACCATAGGCCCATTTCTTGGCCTTCCACCATTCCGAACGTTCTCGCTCAGTCTCATCCTGGGGTAAAGCATCTGGTGAAATTGGAAGGTTGACGACGGCAAAGAAAAGACGACCCCAGGGAACAATGGACTCGGCCGTCTGCTGGTGTTGTGACAGATTGTTGACGAGAGTTGACTTGTAGATTTTTAGGATGAGGTGCAGGAGATGCGGCACCTCAGGCGACTGAGGCGTTAGAGGGGTGGGTGGGGACTGAAGGAGCTGTGTGCCAATATTGACAATAGTTGGAAACGTTTGCTCTACAATTTGAGGTGTCAGGCGGTCCAGTTGACGATATCTAGGCAGCGTGAGCTGCCAACTGGGAAGAGGCGCGGGATACCACACACCTGAACGCCTTGACAATTTCCAACAACACAGTAAGACCAGTCTCGACCTCCCTGATTTCAGAGCTGTTAAGGAGCCGTTTGGTATCATCTAAGAGGTTCGGCCACTGGCTGGGAAAGTCGTGGCTAATGATGCTCCTAAGCGCGTTCGAGAGTTGGACTTTGATGGGCCTCGACGGACTGGAGATGAGGAGTGGGATGATGCCTGACTTGAGCGCCTGACGATCGGAAGGAAACACAGGGAATTGATCTCCAACGGCGGCCTTGGACGGATCGAGGAAGTATGACCGTCGAAGTCTGTTTTTGAGATAGACAGAGCACGCCTGGCGGGTTGCACTGTACCACAGGTATTAAATGATGAGGGCAGAAGTGGGAGGTGGGAGAACTGACAGGTCGACGCCATCACTCCCCACAATCTGCATGAGGGCTGCGATCATGCCCTCCTGACGCGCTGCCTAGATTGAGGACTATGATCAGAAAACGCGACAAATAGCGCGTGTCGAGCGCGCATACCCTGCGAATATCGAGTTCTGCTGCTTTCCTGACATTGGGGTCAGGATTGTACGTAGTGGCGAACAAGTTGGAGAGGGTCTGAATGTCCATCTCGACGATGAGGCTTAAAACACTCTACGCAAGAGATGAGCTTGGAATGTTATATGAACACGAGAATAGTGGAGAGGATGACGTGGTTGTAGAGTAAAAAGCTAAGTTGACTTGGATTGCAAACTTCTTACGCGTCACATGTCACAGGGTGACACCGCCCTGGCCGTCTCCCAGAAAGGCCTAATCACATTTCGGGCCTGCCGTGTTTCCAGTTCACACTTATTCACAATCGCACAAAGGGCTGGAGTCAAAGCCTGAGCTGAACAGATTTCATATCGTCTATGTGGGGTTCAGCCACATCTTTGCTAACTGATGATTGTCTTGTAGTTCCTTGGGGGCTGTGGCTGCAGTTCGCCAATCCGCATGCCACCGGCAGACCCAAAAGCATATGAATACAGTAAGCATGCGTTTTGCTGTGCTGATATATTTCACACGTGTGCGTGAACTTGCTGGCGAGTATTACTGGCGATCCCAGGAGATGGTACACATACGTCTCATGGACAATTGACCGCAATACCTCGTACAGGCACAAGATGGCGCATACCACCTGCCTTTCCGGCTCTTGCTACCTAGCGTTCGACGGGCTCGAAAAGAGCCACACACCTCTTTGGAACCGTGTCTTGTTGGCGTCCGTTTACTGATTCCTGTAGCATCCAAATCATTCAGCCTAGACAGTCTGAGCCACGTTAAATCGAAGGCAGAAGAATGAGTGAAGGCTTACATCGTGGCGCCTCGAACTCAAAGGTGAAAGCGAAATTTTCGCTCATGGGATTCATCTTTATACATCTCTGGTTTGGCATCTGTACCGGAAAGCCACACGTCTCTCTCGATAAACAAGACTTCTCCAGTTTTTCGGATCAGCAGTACAGTCGAAAGCCGAGTGGCATAATAATTAAGGGGTGGCGTTTTGTCCAGTTGTTCACCGACGCTTGTTTCATGACCAGGATGGGCCGTTGCAGGATCAACGCCATCAACTTCGTGGGCGAACGATGGTCCTTGTTTCACACTCACAAGGTTGACGGGGTCAATCATTATCGTTTCTTGAAATTCATAACGGGTCTTTGGGGGTGAGTGTGTTTTATTCCTGAGGGGGGCATGGGTCAGATGTACAAGAACATAACACTCCTCCAAGCAAGAACCTGACGTACCGCAAAAGCCCAAAAAGTCTTTCTACCAGAACATTCTCTTCCTCGTGCTTGGCCAGTATGTCTGACAGGTTCTCTCGACCCTGCACTACCTTTGGCCACTCTGAGCTTCTCGTTCCCGTAAAGGGATCAACACCATTGGGTACACCATTGGATATACCATTACAGCCACAAGTTTGTTGATTACCGGGGATAGACGCAATCGGATTGCCCGCACCCCCATTTGAGAGGAGGGTAGCATCGTATTGGAGAGTTCCCAGTGACGTAGCTTGAGCAAGGGGATCATCCCCGGAACGACTGGTGCGGGATATGTGCGACGGGGCGAGAAGCAGCAGATTAAACCCCGCATAACGCACTTCAGAAGTGGTAAGCTCAGTCACGAAGTCAGACATTGCTGTATGCGGAGGAGAACGATTGCGGCAAAGAAATGAGGAACATAGATGTCCCCGTGAAGACGGGAAGTTGACGGCCGGTTCCGTAATGTTTGTTCTGCCAGGTCATTATACTGGGAAGTGTGATGGCGCCACATATCTCACAATAGAGCAATTTCTCCTTGATTATTGATACCAAACCATGTCCCCCCGGCAAGAGTGTCTATACCGGATAGTACAGAGGCTCTGGGAATAACCTCGGGAGGGCTGGACTTTCCTTCATCGGCGTGGCGCTGTGAGAAACCATGTGATTCAAGAGACTCGAACGAATGCCAATGAGCTCGTTCTGTGGGTCGAGAGAGATACTCGTCCCGGTTGGTACATAGCACTCTATCATGATTAAATAAGTCATAGGGAAAAGGAGATAGACATTGAGCCCACAAAGAGTACTCATGGACATCTAGACACCAAAATCCAACGCACATTACAACCTTGAAATACTCCTAGGGGCGATAACGGGAGCGTGATGCATTTCGAGGTCCGCTCACATTTGGTCAGCGTCTTTGGCAGCTCGCGTTTACAAATCCTGCCGGTGAGTCGCTGCTGTGAGTCTTGGTTGCCCATGGAATGCACCAATTGCAATCTTTTGCAACGCAAGTTTTTCTGTACCAGTTGCATCAAGGCCCAGTGAGTAATGATATATAAATGCCACCCTAAGCCTGTTCCTGAGCTTGTGGCCCACAGCTTGCGAGAGGCGCGTTCAGCCACCAAGCACGTCGCTGCTGAACGCTCTAAGCATGTCGAGCGTGCTTCGAAAGAGTTGCCGGCAATAGACAAGGCTCGGCAGATTCGCTCTGAGATCTCGAGCCTCGAAGAACGCGTAACGGAAGTGCGTAAAGAGACGCAGAGGATTAAAGCTGCTCATGAGGCGGGTACGTGGCTCTATTCTGGTGCAAAGTACCAATTCGTATGCAGTCTCCAGCTCGCGAGCGCATAACCGCATTGAAGGCATCCCTCGCAGAGCGGCGTAATCGCCTGGTGGCAGCGCGAGCCCTCCCATCACCCTCCCAATCCTCATCACTGCAATCCTTCCATTCCGCGTTATCGCAGATGACAGAAACCCTTGCACATACACGTGCCATTCTGGTCGAGGAACTCGTCGAAGTTTTCAGCATAGTCGAGGTCGGCGGTCGTCCATCACTTGGTAGTACCAAGGGCGCCAAAGGCGAGTGGATGATTGGCGGGCTCGTTCTTCCTGTACCCGGCGATATGAGACGTGTGTGACTGTATATCTCGCATGTTTGTGACGCTGAAGTGGCACACAGGATACCCTCCGGAGCACATAAATGCGGCTTTGACCCATACCCTGCAGTTTTTAAACTTGCTTACATTTTATCTTGGCGTTAAACTACCTTTTGAGGTTACGTGGAATGGGGAGATGGTGGGCGTAGGTCATCCCTACATTGCGGCAGGAAAAGGTTCCGATTCTGGTGGTTGGGCTAGGTGAGCGTTATACAGGGAACTGACGCTCATTTGCTAACTTTTTTTCTGAAGGTGGTCTACCAAACAACCGTTGCATCGTCCTGCTTCTTCACCATCCTCGTCCGGCGCCCACGGCGCGTCTCCCAAATCTCCAGCCACTTCCTCGCAGACACCATCATTCACGACTGCGCTTACTATGCTTGTTTATAACACCCTTTATCTCTGTCATACACAGTCACTCCCTATCCCTCTTTCCCAGTCTGGTGATGTCCTCCGCAACCTGTGGGCGCTATGCTGCACGCCGGAGCTGGGCCGCCGCAGCCACCAGACGGGAGTGGGAGCTGCATTAGAGCAACCCACACCACCCGCGTTTACCGTTGAGTTCACGCAGCTTCTTCAAGTCACAAGTGCGGGTCCTGGACAACGGAAAAAGCGAAGAACCACGACCCCCAGAAAGCTTCGTGAGCCGCCAGAAGACGAAGACGCGGAGGATTGGGATATGCTAGAGGCAGATATTTGACAATTTATATCAGTTTGGAGGACGTATCGTACATGTATCGTTAGCTCGCTATCCTGTTGTGTCATGTTTTTATTTTTACATGGAAGGTATATAATGGCCGCGGAACTATTATTAGGGTGAAAGCGTCTAAAGCTAATATTAGTACATACCTAAGAGAAGTGCTTACCTCCATGCGGCCTTCGCAAATTTCGATATCGCTCAAGCAAAAGTTATCTGCTCTTTCTTCATCGTCATCTTCACCGTCCTCTCCAACTTCACCTTCCACTGCAAAAGCAAAAAGGCGGTCTGTTTTCCCGTCCTCGTGGAGGCGGCAAGGAGAGCCAAACAGTAATGCGGCTCTCCCGGGCATAGGGCAAGACGCTTTTGAGCGTGAACGGCTTCAAGAAGTTATGTCGCGATTGATTTTCCAAGCAGGTGTAGACTTCGAGTGAGTTAAAGATGTTGAAGCGACTGTCTCGGCTGTCCTAATACCGGTATGCATCCGCCAGGACACGGCCAATGTACGTTATGGGCGTGTCGCTGCTACTCCACGCTATTAGGTCTGACGTCTCAGCAAAGGGTTGTGATGGCGGCTTGCGCCCTTCCTGATCCAGATCAGGTGTCCTACGACCTCCTCCTCTCGTATGTAGTGCCATCTAATGACCAAGTGGTAAAGCTAATCCCGAGGTCACAGTCGAATTCTTTCATACCTCGACCTTTACGGTCAGTCTCATCACACACCAGTTGCAGCATAGCCCCTGATTTGCTTTGCGTGGGCACAGTCGAGTCCGACTATACTCTTGTCTTCCTCGCAGCAGGCGGACGACACACACCAGCATGGAATTGGGTTTGGAAGGTTTATCGTAGCCAGTTGAGTCGGAAGTATCGCAAGAATTTGAAACGACTGGTACGTTTCCACACCCTTATGGATTTGTTGCTCTCTGAGTTCGAATGTCTTTCAGTGTGTCGTACACCCTTCTTTCTTCTCAAAGAGTGAGCCAGTGCATTGTCCGAGGCCTTTCATCGTTTCTGATATCCATTGAAGTGCTTCTATCCCTGGCTGGCGCAGTGATTAGGTACTTTCCATATCTTGACACGTTCGGATAACAACTTAGTATGCATCCATCACCACAAGTCCCAAGTTTTATCAAAAAATACAGTACTGCAGCACTCTCTCAGAACTGGCACGCCATGTTCCATTGACTCAGATAGATATCCCACCAGAAGTATATCAGTTGGTCGCGCCCATCCCGATCTCAATTCGTTCACTAACTTTACACTACAGTGAAAACCTCAAGCATGAAACCGGGGTCACCCTTCCCATCCACCCACTAACGTCACATTTTGGTGTTCCTCTGGACGAGTTGATGGGCGCTTATGGCGAAAAGGGTGGAATTCCACGCGTTGTTCGAGATTGCGTAACATATTTGCGTGAATCCGGTGAGGCCCTTAAGTAACCATGACCTCTGTTACCTCCTTATACGCTCACTGCAGGCATGGAGGAAGTTGGTCTATTTCGGCGATCACCCAACTCCGTCACCCTTGCCCAGGTGCGGGCGGCCTATGACCGAGGTGGGAGCATCCGTACAATCATGTCGTCTAATTGGATTAATGGACGTCTCACAGGACACCCTGTAAGTTTGGGGACATACGGGGATGTTCATATTGCCGCGGTCCTTCTCAAGAAGTTTTTTCGTGACCTGCCCACACCTATCTTTCCGGAAGAATCATACGCGGCCATCCGCCGCTGTCCTCCGCCCTCCGACGAAGATGGAGACCTGGCATGCATTTCGCATATTCGGGAGTATATCTTACCAGGATTGGGTAGTTATTCCGCCGTCATTGTGTTAAGCTACGTCTTACGTGCGTACGCGACTCATTGGCAATCGATATACTTACAGCTCATTCCATCTTGTTTTTGCAGACCTCTTTCATGATGTATCCCTCCGTGCCGATGTCAATAAGATGGACGCGTACAACCTGGCAGTTGTGTTCGCACCCAATCTGGTTAAATCCACAAATCCCCTGCGGGACGTCCAGATGTGCGCCATCCCTGGTGGCCCATCCCTTTGGGATACGAGTACCCAGACTGCACCCCACCCGTCGAAGGATGCTAAAACTACCTTAGGGTTGGTCCTCAAGTGTTGTATTGAGCACTACTTCGAGGTATTTGACGAGGTTCAAGATCGGAGCGAGGCTATTCCCCCAACCCAATCTACTTCAACAGCTACATCTCGTGGCTCCAATGATGACTATGGTGGCATTCTGACAAGCGATGACGATATGGATGAAGCCATGCTGGTCATGCCCGTTGAAGCATCTGGTGGATCGTCTTCTTTACTTTCACACCCTTCACGACTACCACCTAGCGCGTGGGGCACGGCGGCCACGGATGACACTGATTTGCCCTATCAACCGCGGCAGTCACGTCACCGACGTATCGCGTCCGGTGGTGGAACATCTCACCATGGTATGGTGGCACCCCCGGCCCACGCTCCGTCATTAATAGGCGTAGGTGTACGTTCAATGGCGACTGGTGGAACGCCTGCTCCATTTCCGTCAATCAGCAAGTCGCGGTCTGTAATCAGCGTGGAGAAAGACTCTCGGCCTGTAACGACAGCAGGAACACGGAGGGGGAGCATAAGGCTAGGAACGAGTACATCCAGAGGTACGGTCGGGAAGAGTGCAGGTGCTGCGGTTGAAGCTCTCAGTATTACCGCTTCGGGATTCTTCGCACCCCCACAGGCAGGAGCCAAATCGCGGGATGGAAATTGACCAAGCTAATGATAATGATGCGAGCGAAATTTGGACAAGTTACACTTTACCTCATACTGTATTATTTGTATGCTTCAGAGTAATTGAGGAAGTATCTTTCTCATGCTCTGGCTTTCCATGGTTCAACTTCGTTAGCCAGGGTAAGGTCGATTGGAAGGGACAGCCAAAAATGAGTTGTTACGACTCGGCTAGATGCCAACAGTACTTCTCGGTTCATTATGATAGTCGGGTAACATGCGGTGCAAGAAGACATGCAGATCATCTCTATTAGGGACAATGGATTCCCACTGTATCCAAGTTCCCAGTGGAAAATCGACTGGATTTTGCTCTGATCATCAATCCAGATATTTCGACGGGTCAAGTCGAATGTGAGTTACCGGACTGAGTCTAGTCGAGTAGAAGGCTCCCAAAGGTTCATCGAGCCTCGAGAGACGGGATCCATTTACAGGAACTCCTGGTCGGCTGAACAGGCCTTTGACGAAACTGACCCAGGAGGTGTCAGTTTCGTCGTAACATGTCATGGTCCTACTTTTATTGGGTTGGAGCAGCCAGCGAGCGCTTCAGCATAATTTCCCGCGGCCCATTATTCATTACAGCGTTTTCAAAAAACCTTGACGCGGCGCGCTTTTTTTTTTTTTCTCAGAGGCGCTCACGCCCATTAGGCGCTGGAGCAGCAGCAGCACAAACCCCCCACACGATGTCTGGCGGTAATCTGGAGCCCTCGGGGCCACCGCCACCGTATTCAGATCAAATAGTACGATCACCCTTGCTTGATTCGTCCGTCCATACAAACTGACTGGCCACAAAATGAGTTTGCACCTCTTCCATCCATTGTGCTCATCCAATCTCATCTCGTTCCGCGGCCTGTCGTCTCAGTAACTTGTAGGAGAGGCCAGCATTCTAGGTTGCATAGTGAAGCGTTGTTATAGCCACGAGGATGTCGTGCTCTAGCGCAAGCCAGTCCTGCAGTTCATTCAGAAACATTTCTGGGGCATTCTGAACTAGATTGATTAGGGCATGCATCTGTGTGGTATTCAAAGCACCAGGTCGGCCTTGGAGAGGATTGCGTGGTGGAACGACGTTGCCGTAAACTTCGAGGTTTTGTGCCCACCGAGTCATGCTGCTCTTTGAGACATTGAGGATAATACCCACCTCTTCCATATAACCGTTATGAAGCAGCCATAGTGCTCGCTGCTTGAGGTCAGGGCTGATACGTCGATACCTCATTGCCAGTCGCAGCAGCACGGGCGCCTCTGAGGAAAAAAAAAAAGCGCGCCGTGTCAAGGTTTTTTGAAAACGCTGTAAATTACGTGCAGGATTTGTGTGAATCAAGCAGAGACTTTCCGTCATGCGAGCCCTCTGTTCAACAGATGCAACTTTCTGGGAACCTATGCATACACAAACCACGCTTGCGGGCATCCCTCTTACTTTTTACAGCGATCTTATACACCATATACTCGAGGTCGAAGTGGTACCAAATCTAGAAAACCATTATTGCCATTCTTCCGCCCCTTGTGCTGTGCTGCGAAAGGCCAGGCAGATATGCCTTCCTCACCTCTCCGTCTGCAAGAAGTGGAGGCAATTTACGTCCACGATCTTGAAACATTACAAGTACCAGTGGAGACTAAAACCCCATCCAGACCCTCGGTCTTGGTCAGCCGGGTGCAGTCCCAGCCCCTATGCGATACAATGCAGTCTGCGCGGAAGATATAGGGCTTATGACATTGTCATTGGAGATAGTACCGGTCAGTGGATGGATATGGGTTGGATCTCATGCTTACACCGCCGCGAATTTGCAGAGAGAACTGGTGTGTTCAAAGCCTACGATTATGGCGGTCATGACGGCTGCCACGGAAAGGTTGAGGTAATGCTGAAAGTTACACCCAGCCGCGAACTATTTGAAAACGAACAAGCTGTTTACGAGTGGCTTGCCGCCGCCACAACATGCGCTCCGGATGTGCCCCAGTTATACTTTGCGGATAAGTACTTTCCTGAGGCGCCATACTATGGTCTTGTGTTCTTTATGCTGGGTCCTGACCTTGAAACTCTGCGTTCCAAATGTCACCACAAACGATTTACTCCAAGAATGACTTTGGGTGTGGCTATTCAATTGGTCTCTTACTTTGCGGATAAGTACTTTCCTGAGGCGCCATACTATGGTCTTGTGTTCTTTATGCTGGGTCCTGACCTCGAAACTCTGCGTTCCAAATGTCACCACAAACGATTTACTCCAAGAATGACTTTAGGCGTGGCTATTCAATTGGTCTCTATAACCCCTGCTCAAACAATCATTTTGCTTGTCTGCTGATTTCTTGTCATGGACAATCATCCAGATCGGGATCTATGAAAGGTTCCATGCGCAAGGGTGGCTGCATTGCAACGCCAAACCTGCTAACTTCGCAATTGGGCCAGATATACCCGGTCAAAATAACCGCATCTTCATGTTTGATTTCGAATTTTCCCATCATACCCAACAAAAACCCGCCGGCGTAGGAGAGGATCCCATTCTAGGGTGGAATGGACTATACAACCCCATAGGTTTTTACTCAGGTGTAAGTGAGTGTAGGTGCCATTGCCGTGCCGAGTACCTTTGCCTCACCCAGCTGAACCGCAGCTCCGCCGCGTCGAGACGACCTTGAGGGCTTAGGTTACGTCTTCAGCTATCTCGAGCGAGGCTGCCTTCCATGGGGGCCGTTCCTCGGGGAGGAGAAAACATGGTGCCAAAAGATGGCGACTCCGACAGCGACGCTGTTCGATGGTATGGATCCAGCGTACAAAGCATATTTCAACGACGTCAAAGCACTAGCCTGGGGAGAATTTCCCGATTATGGTAAACTTGCGGGGCGATTTGTCGAAGCCTGGGAGAGAAGAGGTTACGGTGATACACCACGGGACATCGACTGGTAGAGCGAGTTTAAACTGAGGACAGATTGAGAGAGAATGATCTATTAGAGAGCCTGAGGCAAGACAAGCGTCCTTGCGGTGAACTATCTTGAGAGGAGCCATCACACTAATATAATGTTGTGGTTATTGAAGTCTCACCCCGTAAACCCACCCTCCCCTCGTCAAAGGTACCGCAGTCTGATCCAAACTTCTCCACCAGCGATTTCACAACCTACGCTTCCAGGCCCCAAAGACTTTTGAATGGGTTTTTAAAACCAACTCTTAACTAGGCTTGTAGAAGCCAGCACATAGTAAGTACTCGCCCGTGAGAGACTGCTAATCATGTGTAAACCTATGATCAATGCTCCAACAACCCAAATGGTCTTCGCGGCAAGAGGGCGATCGGGATATATGCCTTCAAATATATATATTTGTCTTTCCCATTCCCATTATACATGGTGTATCCGTAAGAGATACAGTGCGCGCGTGTAAATGCGGAAACATCTATAACATAAAAACTTCACCTCCCACTCCGCCTGTGATCAAAATCTGCAAACCAAGTATATCACGATCAATCGCTAATGACGCCCTCTAGCCCTCCTCCTCACTGCCACGACCTTCTTTTGTCTCGCCCTATTGCGCCTTCTACTTGAAGCCTATTAGGATCGTATGCCTTGGGAGTCGGGACTAGTAACGCGTGAGTGCCCAATCTCTTGTAATAAGGCCTGCGCGTCATAAAGTCGCATCCAGAAGAATAATTAGGTAGTGATGGGCTCAATAGCATCGAATCAGTCAGTACTTCATAGCCTGGTAGAAATGATGTTATAATGATCACCGTGGAGCACGCGAGCGCTTCTGAGATTTATTTTAAACTCCTGAATGACAGGGGGAAAGTACATCCGTCACAGGATTTCCGAGACGTTGTGTGAATCGAGCAAGTACGACTTTCCACCATGCGAGTACTCTGTTCAACTGGTGCCACTTTCTGGGAACCTATGCCTGGACAAATCACGATTGCTGGCATCCCTCTTACATTTTACAAGGATCTTATCGCCTATATACTCGAGGTCGAAGTGGCACCACATCTAGAGAATCATTGTTGCGATATTGCCGCCCCTTGTGTTGTGCTGCGAAAGGCCATGCAGATATGCCTTCCTCACCTCTCCGTCTGCAAGGTGTGGGGGCAAATTACGTCAACGATCTTGAAACAAGACAAGTATTCGATGCTTGACCCTGCCAACCGCACTTGCACCTGGGCCTCTTTGCATTCGGGCTCCGCCACCTATGACGATGCAGTCTGGGCGGAAGATATAAGGCTTATGAAGCCATTGAGGAAACTATGAGTCAGTGGATGGATACGAGTTGGATCTCATGCTTACAGCTTACACTGCGGCGAATTTGCAGAGAAAAGTGTGCTTAAAGCCTACGATTATGGCGGTCATGACGGCTGCCACGGAAAGGTTCAGGTAGTGCTGAAAGTTTCGAGCAGCCGCGAACTATTTGAAAACGAACAAGCGGTTTACGATTGGCTTGCCGCCGCCACAACATGCGCTTCGGATGTGCCCCAGTTATACTTTGCGGATAAGTACTCTCCTGAGGCGCCATACTATGGTCTTGTGCTCCTTATGCTGGGTCCTGACCTCGAAGCTCTGCTTTCGAAATGTCGTCATAAACGATTTACTCCAAGAATGACTTTGGGTGTGGCTATTCAATTGGTCTCTACATCTCCTGCTCAAACATTCATTTTACTTGTCTGCTAATTTCTTGTCATCGACAATCCCCCAGATCGGGATTTATGAAAGGTTCCATGCGCAAGGGTGGCTGCATTGCAACGCCAAACCTGCTAACTTCGCAATTGGGCCAGATATACCCGGTCAAAATAACCGCATCTTCATGTTTGATTTCGAATTTTCCCATCATACCCAACAAAAACCCGCCGGCGTAGGAGAGGATCCCATTCAAGGGTGGAATGGACTATACAAACCCATAGGTTTTTACTCAGGTGTAAGTGAGTGTAGGTGCCATTGCCGTGCCGAGTACCTTTGCCTCACCCAGCTGAACCGCAGCTCCGTCGCGTCGAGACGACCTTGAGGGCTTAGGTTACGTCTTCAGCTATCTCGAGCGAGGCTGCCTTCCATGGGGGCCGTTCCTCGGGGAGGAGAAAACATGGTGCCAAAAGGTGGCGACTCCGACAGCGACGCTGTTCGATGGTATGGATCCAGCGTACAAAGCATATTTCAACGACGTCAAAGCACTAGCCTGGGGAGAATTTCCCGATTATGGCAAACTTTCGGGGCGATTTGTTGAAGCCTGGGAACGAAGAGGTTACTGTGACACACCACAGGACATCGACTGGTGGAGTGTGTTTAAACTGAGGACAGATTGAGAGGGAAGGTTCAATTAGAAAGCCTGAGGCAAGGCGTGCACGCGGTGAACTATCTTGAGAGGAGTCTTCACACTAGTATAATGTTGTGATTATTTGAACTCCATTGATCATATCGTCATGTCTGACCCCATAAACCCACCTCCCCTCGTTCAAGGTACCGCAGTCTGATACAAACCTTTCCATCAGCGATCGCATACTGCTCACACCTTAGGCCTGGCCCCAGGGACTTTTGAATGGGTTTTTAAATCCAAGGCTTAACTAGGCTTGTCGAACCCACCACATAGTACCCCCCTGCGAGAGACTGGCAATCATGTGTATAATCCTCTGATGATGATCAATGCTCTATAATAGCTCGCAACAACCCAAATGGTGTTCGCGGCGAGCGGGCGATCGGGATGTGCGCTTCTAAATATAAATATTTCTTTCCCATTCACATAATACATGGTATATCTGTAAGAGATACAATGCTTATAAATGCGGGAACATCTACACATGTTTAAAAACTTCACCTCCCGCTCCGCCTATGATCAAAATCTGCAAGCATCCACCAAGTATACCATGATCCGTGTCGCTAATAACACCCTCTACCCATCCTCCTCACTGCCACGAAGTTCTTTTGTCTCGCCCTATTGCGCGTTCTACTTGATAGCCTAGTAGTTACGCGTGAGTGCCCAATCTCTTCTGATAACGTTAGTCGCATCCAGAGGAATAAGGCTGATCAATAGCATCGAATCAGTCACTTCATAGCCCGGTAGAAATGATTTTATATCACCATAATTATCTAATTATGATTCACAACTTGAACGACCACGGACGCGAGCGCTTCTGAGGTTTATTTTAAACTCCTGAATGACAGGGGGAAAATCCGACACTGGCATGTACAGGACACATGGTGTGAATCGAGTAACAACTTTCCACCATGCGAGTACTCTGTTCAACGGATGCCACTTTCTGGGAACCTACGCCTGGACAAACGGAAACCACGATTGCAGGCATCCCTCTTACATTTTACGAGGGTCTTATCACCTATATACTCGAGGTCGAGATCGCACAATATCTAGAGAATCATTGTTGCGATACTTTTGCCCCTTGTGTTGTGCTGCGAAAGGCCATGCAGATATGCCTTCCTCACCTCTCCGTCTGCAAGATGTGGCGGCAAATTACGTCCACGATCTTGAAACAAGACAAGTACTCGATACTTGCGCCCGATTGGACCTCCCCCTCGGACCTTGAGTTTGACATCAGTAGTGACTATGCGCTACAACGCAGTCTGCGCGGAAGATATAGGGCTTATATAGTCATTGAAGAAAGTATCGGTCAGTGGATGGATACAAGTTGGATCTCATGCTTACACCACGGCGAATTTGCAGATAAAAGTGTGCTTAAAGCCTACGATTATGGCGGTCATGACGGCTGCCACGGAAAAGTCAAGGTGGTGCTGAAAGTTTCCAACCGCCGCGAACTATTTGAAAACGAACAAGCTGTTTACAAGTGGCTTGGCGCCACCACAACATGCGTTTCGGATGTGCCCCAGTTATACTTTGCGGATAAGTACTCTCCTGAGGACCCATACTATGGTCTTGTGCTCTTTATGCTGGGTCCTGACCTCGAAACTCTGCTTTCGAAATGTCGCAACAAACGATTTACTACAAGAATGACTTTGGGCGTGGCTATTCAATTGGTCTCTACATCTCCCGATCAAACATTCATTTTACTTGTCTGCTAATTTCTTGTCATCGACAATCCCCCAGATCGGGATTTATGAAAGGTTCCATGCGCAAGGCTTGCTGCATTGCAACGCCAAGCCTGGTAACTTCGCAATTGGGCCAGATATACCCGGTCAAAATAACCGCATCTTCATGTTTGATTTCGAATTTTCCCTTCATACCCAACCAAAATCCACCGGACTAGGAAAGGATCCCATTCAAGGGTGGAATGGACTGTACAAGCCCATAGGTTTTTACTCAGGTGTAAGTGAGTGTAGGTGCCATTGCCGTGCCGAGTACCTTTGCCTCACCCAGCTGAACCGCAGCTCCGTCGCGTCGAGACGACCTTGAGGGCTTAGGTTACGTCTTCAGCTATCTCGAGCGAGGCGGCCTTCCATGGGGGCCGTTCCCTGGGGACGAGAAAACATGGTGCCAAAAGGTGGCGACTCCGACAGCGACGCTGTTCGATGGTATGGATCCAGCGTACAAAGCATATTTTAACGACGTCAAAGCACTCGCCTGGGGAGAATTTCCCGATTATGGCAAACTTTCGGGGCGATTTGTTGAAGCCTGGGAACGAAGAGGTTATGGCGACACACCACAGGACATCGACTGGTGGAGTGAGTTTAAGCTGAGGACAGATTGAGAGGGAAGGATCAATTGGAGAGCCTGAGGCAAGGCAGGTGTCCTTGTGGTGAACTATCTTGAGAGGAGTCTTCACACTAATATAATGTTGTGATTATTTGAATTCCATTGATCATATCATCATGACATTTCATGCCTGTGTGTGTCATAGATTGAACAGTTCCTTGGGATTTCCTGGTCTATTAACTGTGATAAATATTGGAGATAATAAGCCTATTGTTTCATAACTCACTTGTGCTGACTAGCCTCCCACTCTCAGAGATGGCAGTGAACACCTTGATATGGGACAAGCAATGTGTCACATGCGGCAAACCTAGCATCAGCAAGGTAGTACTTCCCAGCTGGTATCTTCAGGTCATGGCACCATGCATCCTCCAAGATCACACTGTCATATGCACTACCCTTCCAGCCAGCAAGGACATAGCAAAAATGCATGTCAAATGTACATGATGCAAGCACATTTGGGGTATGCCTCCCTTTTCTGTTCCGGTAACATCCCTTGTCCTCACTGGGCAATGAACACCCAGATGTGTCCCATCAATTGCACCTAGTGTGTCCTGAAAGTATGGAAAGAGCTTTGGGTTGCTTTCAATCTCTTCAGCAAGTGGTGTGTTCTCATCAGGAAGTTGGACATAGGTATTATAGAATGGGGTGGTGGGGAGAGCTTCTACCACTCTGTGAGAGCATCTAGGGATATGATCAAAACAGGTAATTGCATAAAAATAGTAAACTCAATTGCTTTGATATGGTGTGTCCACTTTGCTGAAAGTTTTCGGCAAGTTTCGATTAGGCAGGTTGGTTACAGCTGTGTACAAGAAAATAGCAACTTGTTCTTCCAAGCAAATATCGCAGGTATGGCCCAGTAGACTTTTGCTTGCAAACTCCAAGCACAACACTTGAAATACATGTTTATTCATGCCAAGCTGTTTCTTCATGCATTGTGGATTGCCATCCAGAAGTTCCTTCACCCAGCCCTATCCTGACAGTATTGAATTATGGAGTGGTTTTTATCTAAGTGCCTTTTTTGATAGAATGTTGCTGTAGTGGAAAGGGCGCTGGTAAGCACCAATAAAGCGGCCTTTCGGTGTTTCTGGAGCCTCTCTGATGTTCTCTGTCTCACTCAGGAATGTATTGGCACCATTTCTTTCTTCCAAGTGGTGCGGTTGCAGTGGTGCAGAGGGAAAATTCTGACATTTCACTGTCACATGACAGAATTTTAGTTTGGAGTGTTTGGCTGCCTTGGGTGAAATTAAGCAAAATCACAATGTTGAGTGTCACATTCAGCAGGCTGAAACTGAGCAAATGAGATCACAAGACTGCACCACCTGAATTGACTTTGCATTTTCTAATTGGAAGGAGTACCACGACTTTGCGGATGTCTTTAGCAAGTCCAAAGGTGACGCCTTGGCTCCCCACTGACCCTATGATCTCAAGATCATGCTCGAGGATGGTGCTACCCCTCTTCAACCTCTGTTATATTCGCTCTCTACCTTGGAGCTTGCCATGCTCCGGGCTCTCATTGATGAGCACTTGAATCTGGGTTACATTCGGCCCACTTGGTCCTCCCACGGAGCCCCTATCCTCTTTATCAAAAAGAAGAGTGGAAAACTTCAGCTCTGCGTGGATCGAAGAAGGACCGCTATCCACTCCCCTTGATTACTGACTTGTTGGATGTACCCTGAAAGGCTTGGATTTATACCAAAATCAACCTTCGGCATGCATTCCACCTCGTCTGAGTCGCCGAAGGTCATGAGTGGAAAACAGCTTTCAGGACCTGGTATGGCTCTTTCGAATGGCTAGTCATCCTGTTCAGCTTAACAAATGGTCCCACGGTTTTTCAATGTTTCATGAATGGTGTCTTTGGAGACATGCTTGATGTATGCATCATCATGTATCTTGATGACATACTCATCTACTCTGATGACCCGGTCAATCACAGGGAACACCTCGGTGAAGTGTTGCGGCATCTTCAGAAACACAGTCTCTATGCCAAACCCAATAAATGCAAATGGCACTGTGATTCTGTGGAATTCCTCGGGTATATGCTCTCTACCAATGGCTTTACCATGTCTGAAGACAAAGTCCCGACCATCCGCGATTGGGCCTGAGCCTCGGAAAGTAAAGGATATTCAATCCTCCCTTGGCTTTGACAACTTCTACCCCCGCTTCATCTACAACTATTCTGAGATCACGGTTCCCCTTACTTGGCTTACTCGTAAAGGCACCCCATGGGCATTTACTGAAGAATGCCAAAAGTCTTTCAATTACCTCAATGAAGCTTTCACTTTGGCTCCAATTCTGTCCCATTGGGTTCCCGACCGGCCTATGGTCGTGGAAACCAACAGCTCAGACTATGCCCTTAGTTCAATCCTGTCCCTGTTCAATGATGAAGGTGTCCTGCACCCGGTCACTTTCCACTCCTGAACATTTTCTGGTGCCAAATTAAATTACGACATCCATGATGTCCATGATAAAGAGCTACTGGCAATTTTTGAAGCATTTCAACGTTTGAGACACTATTTGGAGGGCTCCGGCTCCCCTATCGACATTGTCACTGATCACAAAAACTTGGAGTATTTTGCCACCACAAAGTTGCTAACCCAACAACAAGCCTGCTGGTCCAAATCCCTCTCACAATTTGACCTCATTATTAGGTTCCGTCCTGGAAAGCTTGGTACAAAACCTGATGCTCTAACTAGATGATGGGATGTCTACCTTAAAGAGGGAGGTAATGACTACGGCTCAGTCAACCCACAGAACTTCCAACTGATTTTCACTAATCAACAACTGTCAGAATCCCTCCAGGCAGCTTATTTGCTTGCACCCATTCTCTGAGAAAGCACTGTGATGGACTCCGAGAAGCTTCATGCTGACATCTTAGCCAACCTGGCATCTGACCCTGTAGCCTCTCGGCATCTCAGTGATAGTTCCGACCCAAGATGGAGGCAAACTGACAATGGCTTCCTCTGCCTCGACGGCCACATATACATTCCTGATGCCACTGATCTCTGGCTCAGAGTACTCCAGTACAAACATGACCATGTACTCTTGGGACGCTTCGGCCAAAACAAGACCTTAGAACTCATCTGATGGGAATACACATGGCCCGCACTTTGGTCTTTCATCATTGACTTCTGCAAGTCTTGCACCACTCGCTTGCGTTTGAAGTCACAGTGTCATCGGCCTTACGGCTCCCTGCAGCAGCTTCCGATACCCGAGCAACCTTGGAATTCCATCTCCATGGATTTCATTGAGCAGTTGCCAGTGTCTTCTGGATTCACTGCAATCCTTGTGGTAGTTTGCTGCTTAACCAAGCAGAAGCTTGCACTTTCCGCAGATTGCAGTCCTGACAAGCTGTTTTGTCCCGTGAATGCAGGGAACTTTCTGCCTAAAGCAGTTACCGCATGGTTCATCCTAAAAAATACAAGTCAAAACTGAGCCAAGCAATAAACCAACAAACTCACTTCTTCCTCTTCCAACTCCTTCTCCATTGTTTTCTGTTTCTTCGCCCCGTTGACCTTGGCTGTATTTTTGCCTGACTCCGTTCGATGGCCTGCTTGGACATTAAAATCCGAGCCTTTGCTGTCACCGAGTCCATAATGATTGGCTCAGGCGATGGAATCTGGATATCTTGGTTTACCGAGGCTTGCTGTTCCCAAAACTCCTTAAGCATATTGTCAAGACATTGTCTTAAATGAATACGGTAGCTACCTTGGCCTCCCTTTCCTCAGCCTCCTGGGCCTTCTTCTTGGCTTCCCGAGCCTTTTCCTCAGCTTCCGCTTTGCGTTGCCACTCCCACTCCTCCTTGGCTTCCTTCGCTCTCCATTCCTCCTCCAGTTTCTTTTTCTTCTCCGCTGCTTCCTTATGCTCCTGGGAAAGGCGGTGTCTTTCCTTCAACTGATTCCTCTTCTCCTCAGCCTCCCGCTCCTCATGCTCGAGTTCCATGTCAAGCTCTTTGACTGTTGCCTGAGCATCCTGAGCGTCTGACATGGAGCTACTGATGGTGATGGAGGAAGCAAGAAAAGAGACGTGAAACAAAGCTTATATAATCCTCTCACCCCAGTGATCTCCAGGATCTCACTTATGGCCTCATGGGTTTGGCCATAAGGGGGAGGTATTGTTAAGACCTGTTCCTGAGTCTGGACCCAAGGCGTCAGCCTTGGCTCTCGCTCGGGAACCCTTCTTGGCTTAACTCGGGTTCCCATTGGTTCATCATTCACCCTGACTTCCTTTCCTAGATAATCCTGTTCCAGTTCTGATGATCATCCGTCTACCCTTCTTCCTGCTTGATACGGGCATTGATGCCCTCTTTCTGTTCCTTACAATTAGTATATAAACCCCCGTCATGTACGCTAAATCCTCAGTTCTGATATCAACTTACATCCTTGTATCTTCCACTTCTCTGTCTGATCTCAATTCCAAACCTTGGCTTGAAGCTGAATCCCTTCCCAAATCCGTTTCCCAAAATTAGGGCGGAACACTGTAGTGGGCGCAACCTACAAAGTTGAAGCCAAGCCCTCTGTTCCCGAACCTCGGCTTGGCCCTCGGGTTGAGTCTTAAGTACGACTTACGTTCTTAACAAACACTAGCACATGACACTGCACATGTTGGAGATACTGTTGAGGTGGCCAGAATGTATCCCATGCCACCAGGTTCTTGTCAAGATTGGTTTTTAGGCATTAATATCGTGTATTAGTGAACACAGCGAATGCCCGAGTAACTTGTGCGAATAAGTATGCCGTTCGGCGAATAGGTGAACCAATGAATGTTCACAAGATAAGAGGGTTGCCCGAACGGAGCTTGCCCTATCTACAGTCGTAGCGAAATCGCCCGTGGCACTTGACGATGTAACGTGCAAGGTGGCATGGAAGGGCTGTCTAAGTAGCGACAGTCCCTTCGCCGGTGAAGGTGCTCCTTCGGAGCCCTAGTCCTCTTCTGGTCGAAGATAGAAATCTCCAGGAGAAGGCTCAAGACGATGATCACAGCGAGGTCAAGTTTGCACAAGATGGATGACGTATGATAATTGAACTGAGGAATGTACATGTGAATGCAAACTACTTATATCAAATGCTTGTAAGGTATCAGCAAATAGGAAAGAGGCCGTCGTGAGTCAGGGTTGAATAGGGGTGCGCAGTGATGATACTAAGTAGATGGAATAAACATACAATAGAGTGAGGGAAGAGTGCAAACATGAAACGACGGAGAGTAGAGGTGGCGCAGGCACTTATGTACGAAACCATGTCTTGGGACCCGCATATATGCTACCCTGCATGGACTCTTCGTCTACTGGGTTGATCCAACACAACATACGGAAATAACGTCCCGTGAACACACTTTGGCCATATGAACACCCAAAGGGGTTGGATTGAGAAGGTGATGGGGGTAGTGATGAGCCATCACACCGGGTAAATGGTATCGATTGTATTTGATGGTGTGCCTGCTGGCGAATGATGCGAGCAGCGAATAGTCGTTCGGCGAATGCAACGAAGGGCGAATGGAAAGGACATAGGGGAGGGGTGGTTGAAGTGAGGGGTGAAGCCGAGCGAAGGCGGAGGAGGTATGGTGAAAGGGGAAACGGGGATACCAATGTGCAGGAAATACACAAGTTATGTCAATCCGATCATAGGAACACCATCGAAAGAGGGAGCAGAGGAGGTGATAGGACCAGTAATGAACCACCATGTCGGTCCAAAGACGTCGATTGTGCGTTAATGGTGTGGCTATGGTGAGTGGCGCGAACAGCGAAGATTGGTCGCCGAACAGGGCAAGGGCGATCGGAGCGAACACGGAAATGGAGTGAGAAATGGGAGGACAGAGTATGCAAGTATGGGAAATAAACATGTCATGACAGTTCTGACACACAAAGTATAGGGAAAACTTGCCACAGTATATTCCTGAGCAGAGTGAAGGCCCAGATGGTGTTCCAGGACCCAAGACCGAAGGGTCAGCACTTGAAGAAGATGCAACTGGTTCATCTACAAAGCAGCAGCAACTCAATGAGCTGATTTCTCCAGTGCAATCATCACAGTATTCCAACCCTGCTGTACCAGGTAAATATAGAGGTTACAATGACAAGTCAACTTTCAAGCCAAGAGATGAGCCTGACTTGCAGCCAGAAGAACAACATTGTCAGATTACTGCTATCATGATGATTCCAGAGGTATGAATAAACATTCTGCTTATTTGTGACTTATTGACATCTAAACACAGGAGAGGGCAATGATGTCAATCCAGAGAGCTTCTATGACCAACAGCAACATGAAGTTATGGAAGAATTAAGAGCAGGCACACCTTCTGATGCTGGAAATGTGGGTTCTCCCCCAGTACAATCATGCACACCCTCTCCATGACCCACATCCATGTATTTGCCTAGCACTAGCAACATTGCCAATGATTACTGGCAGCCTGAGGTCAAACCGATCATTGATGAGCTCAAGCTATCCCTCAACTTCATCTGTGCACTTCAGAATGCTTCACTTGATGATGGTCGTCTCTCTGAAGAAGCACTGCATCATCTTCACAACCCCCCATGGCATATTCTAGAGGTAGATGACCCTGTTGAGCTTCTATCCCTCCAGCATTTTCTTGGAACCTCCAATGCATTGAAGAAAGTTCACAATGATACATTTCCTGACCAACCAATGCTCTTTTATGCCCAGGTGAGAAACAAACTTGAGGAGTGGACAGGTGTCAAGTCCATAATTAGTGACATGTGCCCGCAATCATGTGTTGCATTCACCAGGCCCTATTCGGCATTTGACACTTGCCCTCAATGTCATAGTGCTCAGTATGACACAAAGATGTTGCAGTCTAGTCAAGGGAACTCAAAGAAATCTTTGCTGCTTGGCCCTCAGATCCAAGCCATATGGCAGTCATGTGCTAGGGCTGAAAAAATGAAGCACAGGCAGACACAGACCAAGGAACTTTTGGAGATGCTTGAAACCGATGGAGCCTGATTGAGGAGTATGATGACTTGTACCACAGATCAGATTATCTCAATGCCTGCCTTCATGGTGATATCAATCCCAATGACACAGTCCTCATGCATGCTATGGATGGTGCACAGCTGTACAAGCATAAAGATTCGGACTGCTGGATACTGTTGTGAATAATTGTTGAGCTATCTGCTGACTTTTGATATAAAAAATTCCATGTACCCTGGAGCCATTATACCCGGCACTCCCAAGTTCATGGAATCTTTTCTTTTCCTAGGGTTTTATCATGTGCCAGGTCTCTAGCAAGAAGGCCTTCATATTTGGAATGCATTGGATGGTGAGGTATTCATACCTTTCCCCTATTATTTATTAGGTGAATGTTTCTAATGTCTTGCATGAGATATCTATCTCAGGTTTATATTATACTACTGTAAGAACCCGGCCTTTGGCCAGTTACTTACCGGTATAACTTTCTTCCGAGCCCAAGCCTTGTGATACTCGTGCCCGAGTACATATGATCCTTATCCTGCGCCCGAGCTAGAGCTCATATCCAACCTTGATCCCATGCCCGTATCCCCTTAGTTACTGATTCCGCTCCATCATACATCATTCATATATTACCTCGCCCTGACCTCGCCCTGATCTCCACTAATATGTTCGCCCCTGACTCGTACCCTCGCCCCGTATATAAACCCTCCTGTATGCATCATAGGGCTTGTGACGTTGCGGCTTGCTTCGCATACAAGTGGTACACGTCTTGCAATACTCCTTGACAAAGGATCTAATCCTTGGCCAAGTGTAGTCTCGTCGGACCAGCTCCAAGGTCTTGTTGACCCCGAAGTGTCCCGAGAGGATATGATCATGCTTGTATTGCAGGATGCGAAGTCGAAGGTCTTGGGCCGCTGGAACATAGGTTCGGTTGTCAAGCTTGAGATAACCCTCGGGGTCTGTGGTCCACCTCGGGTCATCACCCAAGCCGAGGTGCGACTTGGCTATGGGGTCTGAGGGGAGGTTCGCTAGCATGTCAGCTCGGATCTGCTCGGTATCAAGCAGCGAAGCGGCTCGGAGTACGACGGGAGCGAGGTTAGTAGCTCTAAGGGATGATGCCAGCTGGTGTTGAGTAAACACTGGCCGTAGGTTCTGTGGGTTTATGGTGGCATAGTCGCTATTCCCCTCTTTAAGGTAGACGTCCCATCATCTAGTGAGAGAGTCAGGCTTCGTTCCGAGGTGACCAGGTCGGAAACAGATGGTGAGGTTGAATTGGGAAAGGTATTCTGACCACCGAGCTTGTCAACGGGTCAAGAGCTTCGTTGTTGAAAAGTATTCGAGGTTCTTGTGATCGGTGATAACGTCGACAGGGTCGCCAGAGCCCTCGAGGTAGTGTCGCCAGCGTTGAAATGCTTCAAAAATTGCTAGGAGCTCCTTGTCATGAACATCATAGTTGAGCTCAGTAGAGGTGAATGTGTGGGAGTGAAAAGCGACGGGGTGAAGTTCGCCTTCCGAGGTTCGCAGTGATAAGATCGCCGCTAAGGCATAATCTGAAGCATCAGACTCTACGATTAGTGGAAGGTCAGGAATCCAGTGGGTAAGGATAGGAGCGGTAGTGAATGCCTTCTTCAACCGGTTGAAAGCCTGTCGGCAATCCTCGGAAAAGTTCCAAGGGGTACCCTTGCAGGTGAGTCTGGTGAGAGGAATGGTGATGTCGGAGTAGTTGTGAATGAAATGTCGGTAGAAGTTGGCGAAACCGAGGAAAGACTGGATGTCGCGAACTTTGCGAGGTTCAGGCCAGTCTTGAATGACCTTTACCTTGTCATCCGCCATAGTGAGGCCCTCGGGAGAGAGTATGTAGCTGAGGAATTCAACCGAGTCGCGATGAAACTCGCATTTGTCTTCTTTGGCGAAGAGGTTGTTGAGTTGCAGTCGTCGCAAGACTTCCTTGACATGTTCAACATGTTTGGAGGGGTCACTGGAGTAGATTAGAATGTCATCCAAGTATACCACCACACAAACGTCCAAAAGGTCGGCGAAAATCTCATTTATGAATCTCTGGAAAGCAGCAGGGCTGTTAGTGAGACCAAATGGCATAACCAACCATTCAAAAGACCCATAGCGAGTCCTGAAGGCGGTTTTCCATTCGTCACCCTCAGCCACCCTTACGAGGTGGTAAGCGTGACGGAGGTCAATCTTCGTATAGATGCGAGCATTCTTTGGAGCATCAAGTAAGTCAGCAATCAATGGTAATGGGTACCGATCTTTTTTCGAGATCTTGTTTAAACCTCAGAAGTCGACACACAACCGAAGTGAGCCATCTTTTTTGCGGACAAACAATACCGGTGCACCATGAGGCGAGCGCGAAGGTCGGATGAAACCGATGTTCAAGTGCTCGTCGATGAACTCGCGAAGAGCTTTGAGTTCGGAAGCTGAGAGAGAGTAGATGGGACCAATAGGCAGCGAGGTCCCTTCTTCAAGGTTGATCTTGATATCGTGCGGTCGGTGGGGGGCTAGAGTGTCAGCGCGTGCTTTGCTGAACACATCTGCAAATTCATGATATACTTCGGGAACATGTTTTTTAACGTTCTCAGAAAGCTCGGCAGAGCTTTCTCCCGATGTTGCTCCTCGGGCGAGGAGCTCAGGCGAGGCCAGATTGAGCTGAAACACTTCGGACCCTTCCAATCTAGATGCGCGCATGAAAGCGGGTGCATTGATTAGGGAAACGAGCGGTGCTTGCAACTTCGGAGGTGAGTTCTGAGGCGAGGTCGAAGGCAGGGGCGAAGATGCCGTAGGCAAGGTCAAAGTCGTAGCCGAAGCTGAGCGGGCTGACATCGCCGTGGTCGCTGGAGTTGTAGTTAGGTGATGGTTGTAGAGGACAGGAATTATAGGCAGTAGGTATGGACTTGTTATTCAAAAGAATAGACTAGAAATCAATTCACTCTCTCAGTGAATTTAGTGGTCACTGTAAATATATTATACACTACCTAGAAATCAATTCACTACAGAGCATTTCTAGGTTAATAAATGCAAAGACTACTAGACTAATTTACTTGCCTCTCTCAGTGAATTTAGTGGTCACTGAGAGAGGGGGAAATGTGTTCCACTGCGCATGTACTACTACCCGGCCCTTTAGCGCCCAAGGGCTCGCGCGTCGAAGTCATTTCAGACTCCGCTGGGTGCAGCCGCTTGTGAAAGTAGGAATAACAAGATGAAATAGAGAGATAAGAAATGAGTGGAAAATTTCGAAAATAACCAGAGAAATGGATGCATAATACAAGAGCAATGTGAGAAGAAATTGGAAGGCCACACAACAAATTGGATATATTATGCTTGATTTTGGTGCAGGAGCATAAATGCACCCAACACGCCCCCTCAAGCTTAATATATTCCGATTTGCTCGTTGAGAATCTTCACTCTAGGACTAGGAAGTCCTTTAGTGAGGATATCTGCCAACATTTGTTCGGTTGGCAAATAAACGAGCTTGGCTTGTTGATTTTTGATTATATCTCGAAGGAAATATAATCGGATGTCGAAGTGCTTGGTTCTCGTGTGTTGTTGGGTGCCATACGTGATGGCAATGGCTGATTGATTGTCTGAATAAACTTGGATGGGTCTGTTCAGTGGTTGGAATATTTCAGAAATAAAATGGCGCATCCAAAGAGCCTCTTTGCCCGCATGGGTCAGGGCGACGAATTCGGCTTCAGTTGATGAGAGGGCTACTATCGACTGTTTCTGGCAACTCCATGAAACAGTGCCTCCATCAATCTGAAATAAGTATGCCGAATACGAACGCCTATGACTCTGTGAACCCCAATCCGCATCTGAATACCCCATCAAGCCGTCTTGATTTCTTCCAAGTGTGAGCTTGTAATGCTTCGTGCCTTTCAAATATTTGAAGACACGTTTGACTGCATTCCAGTGTGTGCCACCTGGATTTTCAAGGAATTGCGAGAGTAATGACACCGCAAATGCAATGTCAGGTCGAGTGGCTACAGCCGCCCACATCAGTGATCCTATAGCTTGCCTGTATGGAAACTTCGACATGGCTTTCTTGCCTCTCTCTGTAGAAGGACATTGGTCTTTAGATAATTTAACGGCTGGATCAAGAGGCGTAGCATAAGTCTTTGCATCTTCGAGATTAAATTTTTTGATGATCTTCTCGATGTATGCAGGTTGTGAAATTGCAATAGTTTTCTTCTGCCAGTCTCTTTCGATTTTGAGATTCAATAGCCAATGAATCTCGCCTAGATCTTTCATACTGAAGACCTGAGCAAGATCTCGTTTGACTTCGTCCAGGACTGACTGATTCTCAGCTGTGATGGTAAGGTCGTCCACAGCTGTTGCAATGATCACATGCCCCTTTCCGCCACGTCTATAAAATACAGCCCCATCTGTGGCTGACGTAGTGAATCCTAACTTGTGGAATTCACCACTTAGACGTTTATACCATTCTCTTCCAGATTGCTTGAGGCCGTAGAGTGCTTTCTTCAAAAGTAGCACTTCGCCTTTTCTCCGGACTCATATCCATACGGCTGCTTCATTAAATAGGTCAGGCAATGTAGCATTGAGGTATGCATAGTCACGTCCATTTGATGAATAGGCCAGTCATTCCTAGCAGCAATGGCGCATATGATCCGCAGGGAGGATAACCGAGCAACAGGTGAGTATGTCTCATCATAGTCGACTCCAAACTTCTGTGTGAAGCCTTGGGCGACCATTCTCATTTAGGCATTATTGGTTTCCCTTCTGGATTACGCTTCCAAAGGTAGACCCATTTATTACCGACAATATTGGCTCCAGGAGGTGGTTTAGCTCGTTCCCACACTCCCTTGTTGATTAGGGCCTCGTACTCTTTGTCCATCGATTTCTTCCACATAGGATTATTCAGAGCTTCGTCTGCATTGCTAGGTTCAATTTGACTCAAATCCGGCGCCTTGTTATTGTTTTGACCGTCAGTTGGAAACGCACTGATGGCAAACTCATAGCTACTGATGCCATCAATCTGGAGGATAATTCTTGGTCGAATAAATCTTCTTTATGGTCCTCAATGTCCTCGTAAGCTAGCATAGTCATATGTGCGCCAGCTTGTCTCTGAGTTTGAGATCTTGTTACGGGACCTGATGGGGCCGGCTGCACTTGTTGTTGACGGATCCTTTCGCTTCTCCTTATCGGTTCAGCTTCTCTAGGTCTGTCATCAACTCCCTGAATAGGTTGCAGCTCTTCAAGATATTCCTCTGGTGCACTTTCATCAATTTCTTCGATCTTTGCCTCTTCGCTGACTAAGTGACCGGGCACAGGCACTGATGCCGGAATGGCATTCTTCTCCTCTCTAGACGTAGGTAGCTTGGATTCCTCAATAGAAATGATTGGGATCGTTCCCTTCTTCATCTCTGAATCAAACACAACGTTCCGCTCAACAGAAACTTTGTGCGAGTCAGGCCAATAAACATAATGACCATGACTCTGCGCAGAAATTCCTATCCACCGAGCTCTCTTGGCACGAGCTGCCAATTTATCTCCCTGAGTGACTTTAACGTAGATTTCAGTTCCCCACGCGTGAACGTCTTTGAGATTCGGTTTCTCATGGTGAATCATCTCGTAGGGCGTTTTATCTGATAGAGCTCTTGTATGCGTCCTGTTCCTAAGATAATTGGCATGTTGTATCGCATAGCCCCATAATATCTTAGGAAGGCCTGATTCTAACAGCATGGCACGAGTTCTCTCAGTGAGAGTTCGGTTCAGACGTTCGGCAACACCATTAGACTCTGGTGTGTCGTGTACCATCAACTGATGCTTCGTGCCTTGTTTGGCTAGATGCTGTTCGAATTCAGAGCTCGTATACTCGCCCCCTCGATCAGAAACAAGTGCCTTGATATGCACATTTCTCTGTCGAAGCATTAAAGCCTCATAGAGCTTGTACTTTGAGAATGCTTCTGATTTGTTCGCCATGAGATAGATCACCGATTCTCTTGAGTAATCATCGATAAAGGAGACATAATATGACTTTTTATCGATCGTGAGGTGTCTTGCAGGTCCCCAGACATCAGAATAAATTCTGTCACCGAATTTTGATGTTCGGTCTCTGGGTTCTCGAGGAAGAGGTTTGCGTGCAATCTTGGCTTGAATACACGCATCACAGACAATTCTATCGCCTGTGGAGCTCAGTTCAATGCCCAATATCATGCCACGATTTAATAGATGTTGTAGGGACTTTGTGAGATATGCCCCATTTTTTGATGAATTTCCATGGCAGACAAACACATATGGGCTTGAGCACTTGGTGACTGGAGGTCTAGTCGATATAAGCCATTGACCTTCGGTGCTTGCATCAATACCTTTCCAGCAGTGTTAGATATTGTGCATTTCTGGCCACCGAGTCGAATATCGTAGCCAGCATCATCGCACCGACCGATCGAGACGAGGGTAGCAGCAATTTTTGGTGCATAGTATGTATCTTGCAACATGACTTCTACTGTTTTATCTCCAACCTTATTGGATAATACAAGCAGTCCTGAACCGAAGGCATCAAAAGTGCCTTTGTTGGCTGCTCGGATAGTCCTCGGCTGTGAGAATTGGCAGTAGTTCCTCAATAAATTTTTATGAGGAGTCATATGCGATGTCGTTCCGGTGTCGAGTATGACTATAACTCCTGAGGATGTTCTCAGATTGAAATTAGAGCACTCGTCGAAATTGGTGAAGGCTAGATGCCCATCATCACTTTCCTCAGAAGAGGACTCTTCTTCGGCAACATTCGCTTTTGCTTTACCCTTCTTCTTCTTCTTGCCTTTGGCTTTTTTCTTCTGACGTGGTCCTTGACCTTCTTTACCACCTCCCTTAGCCCAGCAATTTTCAATGGAATGTCCAGGCTTTTTGCAGTTGGTGCATATATGCGCCTTCTGCCCCTTTTGGTCCTTCTTAGTAGATGAACCAATAAACACCTGCTCTTCTTGCGGGAGTGTTTTCTTCCTGTCATACTGAGCCTTTAGTACCCTAATAATATTATCAGGGACTAATGGCATCCCGCATTCTTCAAGCGAAGTGGTAAGGGCGTTCATGACTGCCTCATAGGATGGTGGAAGTGACGCAAGGATAATGTCCATGAATTCTTCTTCAGAAACTCTAGCTCCCATCTCATTAAGACGAGCATATAGGTCTTGGGCCTTGTCCAAATGATCTCTCAAGTCTCCATCCTCAGGACATCTCATACTGCGGAGTTGTCTCTGTAGGCTGGTGAGGACCATCTTGGGCTTTTTGGTCATTTCATTGACCAGTGCATCCCAAGTCTCTTTTGCTGTCTTCTGCTTCTGTAGCATCAGAGCTAGTGACTCTGACACTGAGACGATAATTTGGGTCTTGGCTTGTCCTTCTCTAGCAAGATATCTCTCCAGCTTCTCCTCAGCCTTATCCATCTGAGTTTCCTCAGCTTCTGTAAGGATATGGCCTGGGGGCATGACTGGAGGATCAGGAGGTCGAGTGACTCTCCCTTCTACATGCTTGAGTAGATTTTTGGACTCGAAATAGCTGATGAGAGTGGCTCGCCACAATGGCCAATTACTTCCATCAGTAGCAAGCTTCTCAACACCCAATAGCTTCTCAGAAGTGTCTCCGGGGCCCATAACCCTGTAGTAGACAGGAATTATAGGCAGTAGGTATGGACTTGTTGCTCAAAAGAATAGACTAGAAATTAATTCACTCTCTCAGTGAATTTGGTTGTCACTATAAATATATTATACACTACCTAGAAATTAATTCACTACAGAGTATTTCTAGGTCAATAAATTGAAGGAACACTAGACTAATTTACTTGCCTCTCTCAGTGAATTTGGTTGTCACTGAGAGAGGGGGAAATCTGTCTCACTGTGCATGTACTACTACCCGGCCCTTTAGCGCCCAAGAGCTCGTGCGTCGAAGTCATTTCAGACTCCGCTGGGTGTAGCCGCCTATGAAAGTAGAAATAATGAAATGAAATGGAGAGGTAGGGAGTGACTGGAAAATTTCGAAAATAAACAGAGAAATGAATGCATGGTACAAGAACAATATGAGAAGAAATTGAAACACCATACAGTAAATTGAATATATTATGCTTGATTTTGGTGCAGGAGCATAAATGCACCCAACACCACCATCTTCCGATGACTGTTGCGACAAGACCGCTCCGGTAGCTGTGTCGGAAGAATCCGCCTCGACTCGATAAGGGCGAGAGTCGTCGGGAAAGATCAGGACCGGGGCGGAAGTGATCAGCTCCTTGAGTTTGTCAAAGGAGGCCTGTTCTGACTCTCCCCACCGCCACCCAACCTCCTTCTTGGTGAGGTCGAAGAGGGCACGGGCGTGGCAGGAAAAGTCCTTGATAAACCGCCGGTAGAAATTGACAAACCCAATGAAGGACTGGACCTCCTTCTTGTTCCGCGGCACAGGCCAATCTGATACACCGGAAACCTTGACTGGGTCCACTTCCACCTTTCCCTCCGACACAATCACCCCAAGATACTGTTGGGTGCGTTTATGCTCCTGCACCAAAATCAAGCATAATATATTCAATTTACTGTATGGTGTTTCAATTTCTTCTCATATTGTTCTTGTACCATGCATTCATTTCTCTGTTTATTTTCGAAATTTTCCAGTCACTCTCTACCTCTCCATTTCATTTTGTTATTTCTACTTTCATAGGCGGCTGCACCCAGCGGAGTCTGAAATGACTTTGACGCGCGAGCTCTTGGGCGCTAAAGGGCCGGGTAGTAGTACATGCACAGTGAGACAGATTTCCCCCTCTCTCAGTGACAACCAAATTCACTGAGAGAGGCAAGTAAATTAGTCTAGTGCTCCTTCGATTTATTGACCTAGAAATACTCTGTAGTGAATTAATTTCTAGGTAGTGTATAATATATTTATAGTGACAACCAAATTCACTGAGAGAGTGAATTAATTTCTAGTCTATTCTTTTGAGCAACAAGTCCATACCTACTGCCTATAATTCCTGTCTACTACAGATACTCTATCCGCGTCTGCTCAAATTCGCACTTTTCCGGCTTGAGACACAGGTTGTATTCCCGGAGCCGTTCCAGCACTCTCCGCACGACTTCCTGATGTTCGGACATTGTTTTTGTGAAGATGAGGATGTCATCGAGGTAGACGCAGACAACCCCTTCTGCTATCATGTCACGGAAAATGTCATTCATCATCGTCTGGAATGTGGCGGGACTGTTGGTGAGGCCAAAGAACATGACCTGTGGCTCAAAGAGTCCTCGGTTGGTGCGGAATGCGGCCTTCCACTCGTCTCCCTCCCGGATCTGAACATTATTGAAGCCCCAGCGGACATCCAGCGTAGTGAAGTACCTCGCCCTGCGGAGTTGTGTGATTAGTTCGGAAATGAGTGGAATGGGGTACCGGTTCTTGATCGTGACCGCATTCAAGGCCCGGTAGTCCTGCACAAGCCTGAGCGAGCCGTCCTTCTTCTTGATGAAGAACACTGGAGATGCCATGGGTGACTTGGAGGGGCGGATCCTCCCTGTACGGAGATTCTCCGCAAGGAATGCATCGAGCTCTACCTGCTCCTTGGGTGACAGCGGGTAGACCTTGCAGTTGGTGGGTTTTGACCCAGGCTCCAACTCGATGGCATGGTCCCACAGCTTTCGTGGAGGCAGGGCATCAAATGACTCCTTGGCAAAGACATCCTCGAACTCCCGCAGGTACTCCGGAATTTCCACCTCCGCTTTATCATGCTTCTTGGAGGCTTCAGCAAGGCGTTGCGAAATATTTCTGGTGGCGCGGATGTGTTCCGCTTCTGGTGGAAGGTTTACGTACAGCAAGCACTCCCCCTCCGCCAGAGTCTCTTCCGGGCTGAGTCAGATGACATCTGAGTCGGAATCGGAATTGGAATTGGAAGTGGGATCCGGTTCAAATTCCGCTTCCGAGTCTTCTTCTGCAAGCAGTGGAAGGGGTCCAGAACGACATGTCTGTATGAGCCGTTTGGTCTTCCGCTGCTCCTGGCGCTCCTTCCGCACTTCCGACCGGCACATGTGACACTTGGCTGGGCACCGACTCATCAGCACCTTCCGAGTCTGCCAATTGATCTCCGGGTTGTGCTCCTGGAGCCAGGTAAACCCGAGGATGATGTCTTGCTTCCCCAGGCTGGTCACTGCGAAGGAAGTGCGTTCTGTGTGCCCATCATAGCGGAGAATTGTGTCTACTATCTCCGTGATGGACCCTACCTCATTGGGGCTTCCATCCACATTGAACACCGGGATTGCGCGTTGCAACTTCCGCGTGGTCAGTCGGTTCCGTTCCACATAGTCCCGGTCCATGAACTGACCAGTGGCCCCGCAATCGACAAGGGCGGGTCCGGATTTGACTTCCGCCGTATCGGTCGTCTGGATCTCTACCTTAATGACTAGTGACTTGGGGCCAGGGGTGGCAGCAACAACATAGCGCTTCGGAAGGCGTCTCTCCCAAGGGCGGATGCGGGATGGACGGGGTGTCAGATTTGGTTTTTGTGTGACTTTATCCGGTGGGTCTGTACGAAGTGAGGGGAGTGGGGGCTTTTCATTCTCTACTTCAAGACAGGCAAACCGGTTATGTACAGGCAGCAGGGGCACACATCTCACCCGCTGCGTGTCACAAAATCCGACGCATCTTCCGCTTCCGGTAGACCATGTTCCGCATTTTCGGAAAGTTCTTCCGCAGTGGGCACTCCGTTTATGTCTGCAAGTGCGAGGAACTCTGGAAGGAGCTCGAGTTTCTCCTCTGTGGTCATAAGCTGGATGTCAAAGGCTTGGGGGCACTCGTGAGCATAGTGACCTGGTTGTCGGCATCGGAAGCAGGTGATAGTTCCGTGACCTTTTCCGCGCATGCGGTCAACATCCATCGGGGCAGGGCCACTCTTCGAAGGAGGGGGGCTATGGTTCCTAATAGGAGCAGGCGGAGCAACCGTCGGAAATATTTTCCATGTGGGAGTGAATGCACTTCCGAGTTTTGGCATAGGTGGAGTAGGACGAGTGGAACTGCGTGTCATGTTCCGGTTTGTCTCCACGAAGGCCTCATTTGCTTCCCTGTTCCGGGACACCCTCTGCGCAGCTTGGTACCACCCTTCCGGGTCATCGAAATCTGGAGCTCCATCCCCAAGCAGCGCAACTTGGTTCTGGAGTGTCGGATCAAGTCCTCGTCGGAATTTGATGACGATCGTCTTGTTGTTGTCATACTCCGCAAGGTCAATGATCTCCTGGAAGCGATCAATGTAGTCATCGACCGGATCCTTGGCCTGGTACCAGCTTGTCCCCTTGAGCTTTGTAAGGGCTGTGAGCTGCTCATTCTTCAGGCAGAACTGGTCGGAAAATGTTTTCTCGAAGGCATCCCAGTCCCGGAAGTAGTTCCCCTTGCCCTTTGCTTCATGTCGGATCACCTTGTTTGCAAAACGGGCCACGCGATCCGACTTGAAAAAGGACAATGCCCAGTGAATCCGAGCCTGGTCGTTTGGAAAGAGGTCTCCGACAATTGCGAAGTAGATGCTGCATGTGTTGAAGAATGCACGTCCCTTCTCCCGATCTCCGTCAAAGTCCGCTGGAGTTGCGGGTTTGACCTTTGCCAACTTCGCGGACATCCTCTCTTCCATGCTTCCGCTTTTCCGAAATCCGGATCATCCAGCATTTCATTTCCACCACTTTGTGGAATATCTAACTTAGCCAAAATCGCTTGTAAGGCTGTTTCAATCGCGTCGGTCTTCATCCGGTTCCGTGTCAATTCCTCTTCCATATTTCGAAGACGATCGTCCGGATCCATGTCGGAAGGAGAAGTATGGGACGGGATTTCTGGGGTTGGGAGCTCGACATAAGAAGAGGGGCTGTCGTACGCTGTGTGTGCGGAAGAGGTCGCGATCTCCAAGTCGCTGTCTCCGATTCCGAACGCACCTATGGCAAATGCAACGCGCAGTACGACCTCCGGTCCTCTAGGGGAGAGACTTTTCTGCTGTAAGGGCAACCCTGGCTAGTTGTGGAGATCACATTACCACACAACTGACAAGGGGAAATCCAAAGTCTGTATAAATGAACAGAGTATACAAGAGAGGGGATTCTCACCTGACAAGGGGAAATCCAAAGAGAAAAGTCTAAGGACCCCCAATGTCAGTGAGCCCGTATTATACTATGCTGCGCAGCCAGGGCCAATACTTGGCACCCGCCATCAACTCTGCATCCTCCTGACCTCCTTGACCCTTGATCGACCCTTGATGCCACCTATTAGGCGAGTCGCTTGATTTCCGACACTGTTCCGAGAGTGGAAGCCGGAAATTGGAGTGGAACTGGAAAAGTGAACAGAACTGGTGGAAGTTCTCCCAGAAGCGGAATCATTTCCGAAAGCGGAGGCGGAGATGGAATCGGAATTGGAAGCGGAGTCGGAAATGGAGTCGGAATTGGGTGTGGTGTCGGAACTGGAAATGGAAAACAGGGTGTCCCCTGACACTGCCAGCCTTAGCGATGATCTCCTAAGGGCCAAGGTATTTTTCAGAGAGCTTCTTCAAGGGGCGAGTGGTGTGGAAGTTTTCAGCTTTGACAAAGACTTCGTCGCCAATCTCAAATGCCGGTTGCGGAAGGCGTTTCCGATCGGTGGAAGTTTGGTATCTCTTTTGTGCAGCGGAAATGTTCTCTCGGAGGTGTTGGTGAAGGTCATCGAGTTCCACAACGAAATCTCAGGCTCTTGCAGAGGCGAGGTTGCATTCAGGGTGGATGGCGAGATTTGGGTGGTAGCCTTTGTTGGCATAGAATGGCGAAATTCCGGTGGTAGCAGAAGGCACATTGTTGTAAGCGAATTCCGCAAGTGGAAGAAGGTCGGACCAATTGCTGTGTTGGTAGTTGCAATAGATGCGGAGGTACTGTTCAAGGGTCTGATTGGTACGTTCCGTTTGTCCGTCACCTTCGGGATGATAACCGGAAGTGGAGTGGAGCTTCATGTCGAGAGCCTTGCCGAGGGTGCAGAAGAAGGAGGACATGAATTCTGACCCACGGTCGGAAGTGACATGGGAGGGGATTCCGTGCTTGGAAAAGACGTGGAGCACGAAGAGCTGTGCGAGCTGGGCAGAAGTGATGGTGTCATACACCACTACTGGTGGGAAATGTTTTTGAAATGTTTAGCTGAGGATATTGAGACAGACTGGCCTATGGCTTACTAAGATCACGTGGTTATCTCCAGCAAAGAAACCTCCGCGAATCGATTTAGGCTTAAAAAACCTACAACGTTTCATTGAGGTTTGGCAGAACTCTCTGTGACAGATGTCATAACTCGTCAATAATATATTATCGCACAACATCTCGGTGACCATACTTAAGCATTTCTGCAGCCTGAATATTCAGCTCTCATCGACAATACTAGCGGCTCTTCATGAGCCACTTCCCACCATATATAACCCTGTCCAAATGTCTTAAAAATTTGCTCAATCTTGCGTGGTACATATCAACGTTGCCCATTCCAAATGGTTCATACTCGCTGCCCGTTAATTCCGCATACCCAGGCCATCCTCACTCCACCTGATCCATATCAGCCTTGCCCCTTCTTTCCAACTCTTTCTATTCCTGCCCGTCCTATGATGATTGCAAACCCTCTGCCATTCCTCGTCATGGTTAGCCAAGGTGTTTATTTCAACACATGCATGACGTACAGTGGTGTCTGATGGCATGCCTGACCAGGAGAGGGTCAGGAGGGTACCAGCACTGGGTGTGCCGGTGTTGGTTAGGGTAAGGGCCGTGTTTGCTGTAGAAAAGCCATTAAGTATGCTTGATAGATGTCATACAGTGCACTTACACGGGATACCAGTGTCACAACCAGAGATGAAACTGCCAGCAATGGCCAGGACCTCGCTTGGCAACATGGCCACATCGAAACCTTGCATCCCGGGGATGGCTGTGCCGGTGCCTGACAGGACGTTGAGCACCATTTGGTGATGAGCTTCAATCATCAGGATGGAGCCAGTGGCTTCCAGGACTCAAGGGTCAGATATGAGGTGTGCAGCGCCAAGGTACTTGAGACACCGAGACATGCAAAAGGAGAACGGCGAGGTCATTGAAAGACGCAACTGGTTCAACCGTGCACATGCACTCTGAGCCCACCAGTGACAAATGTAACATTTGCCACTGGTGGGTTCAGAGTGCACGATGCTAGCCGATGAAGACTGTGGTGGGCAACAACTTGTTGATTGGTTTAGCGTACGTACCTTTTAAATGCATCTCACGTGACTCTTGAACATCGCCGATAACAATATCGGGGGACCAAAAATAGATGTAAGATATTCAGTATGCAACCATGTCTGAGCATGGCTGATACTTACTATATATTCGGTATGTAATATGGCTTTCGAAAGTTGTGAGGGACGATGGAATGGTGAGTTTATCCATGATGGAGAAGAGAATGTGGCGTGGATGAAAAGCGGGAAGTTAAAGAGGGACGAGTGGACCTGGTTATGCGGGACCTGTGTGGAAGCAGGCCAAGTGGCTCACTTTAAGCTCACTTCAAGCTCATGCGGCCATGGAAGAAATATTGAGTTAAATATCAATCTGGGGAATAGTGTCAGTCAAGGGTTTTGATCATGTATCAGACACCAACCTTATAGAACCTCATACAGAGCTTTACGTTACGTGAGTAAAGATATTGACCAGATACTCCATGTGTGCAGATGTTGAAGTCCCACAGTAACCATCATGAGACCTGAAAGTTGACGTTTGGGAGACATGATAGACGAAATGTGCATGAAAGGTTTCAGAAGTCTTGCACAAATAATACATCACAATGTTTTGGTCACAGCATATTGTAAACCTGTCACAAAGCAAAATCCCAACTGGTGGTGTAGGTTGGAATAAAGATCAACTGCTTTGTGAGGCGGTCAACAATAACTAGAATGGTATCATAGCCGGATGACTTAGGAAGTTTCTCGATTGTTACGACCGTTCATTTCCGACTTTCGACCCTCAGTTCCGCCACACCTTCCACCCCTCCGTTATTTCTGACATTCCGCCCCTTGTACATTTCCCTTGTTCTTTCGACTCTATTACTCGGACCCACCGGACCCACCTCACCGTTCATCAAGACTACATGTCCGGTCACCCTTGTAGTTCGTTGTCAGATATGTTTTCCCGACCCCTTGTTTTTTGCCATTGTTCTACCTTACCCTGAACCCCCCTTGTAGTCCCATTGTTCCCAATAGTTAGTTCCCACATATTGTCTACTCGACTTCCGCTTCCCCCGGAATTTGCTTAGTACCATATCATTACCTGTTGTCTCAGCTCTTTGTATAAAAGCCTGTCATGTATGTCTCTTATTCTGCAATCAGATAATCGCCTTCGATACTTGATTTCCTTCGCTCCATCTCCTGTTCTTAGCACAGTGAGTCTAGCAAGATCTCAGTCTCTCCGCCTTCCGCCTTCCGCCTTCCGCCTCAGTTCCGACTCAAGTTCCGACCAAACCTTTGGTTCAGTACTTTCCGCCTTCCGACTCAATTCCGAAATACTTAGGACGATAGTTCATTGGGGGCGCAACCTATAAGTTGAAGCCGCTGTCCTTTCCAGTTCCGACTTAGCGGAAATCTCGATACGTAACATTGATGAAATCCATGGATATCGAATTCCAGGGTTGTTCCGGGATCAGAAGTTGCTTCAGGAGGCCGTAGGGTTTGTGACGTTGAGGCTTGGCGTGCATACAGGTGGTGCATGACTTGCAGTAGTCTTGGACCATCGTGCGGAGGAGAGGCCAAGTGTAGGTACGTTGAATGATGTCGAGGGTCTTGTTCTGGCCTTGGTGTCCTGAGAGCGGGTGATTGTGGCATTGCTGGAGTACGCGAAGTCGTAGATCGTTGGTATCTGGAACGTACATCCGGGACTTGTACCGGAGGAAACCGTCGGAATCAAGGGACCATCCAGGACTGGTTGGGTTATTGAGGTGGGTTGCGGAGATGGGGTCAGAACAAAGTGCGGAACGGATGTTGGAGTGGAGAGACTCGGTGTCCATAATGATTGAGGCGCGGAGTAGCGGAAACTGCAATGCTGTGGCATGCAGGGACGATGCCAGCTGCTCAGTTGAGAATACTGGGCGGAAATTGTGCAGATTAACGCTGGCATAGTCGCTACTTCCCTCTTTTGGGTAGACGTCCCAACGTCTAGTGAGCGTGTCGGGTTTTGCTCCGAGCTTTCCGGGGCAGAACCGGGTTGAACTGTGAGAGATATTCAGACCAGCGGACTTGACGGCGAGTCAAAATCATCTTAGTAGTTGCAAAATACTCAAGGTTTTTATGATCCGTTACGACGTCGATCGGATAAATTGGACCTTCGAGGTAGTGTCACCAAATTTTGAAGGCTTCAAAAATCGCAAGTAGTTCCTTGTCGTGGACATCGTAGTTGAGTTCTGGGGTGGAAAAGGTGCGGGAATGAAATGCGATCGGATGAATTTCTCCGTCGTCAGGGGAAATGATGGAAAGAATGGCGGCTAGCGCGTAGTCGGAAGCGTCGGTTTCGAGTACAAGTTGGGCATCAGGAATCCAGAAACCGAGTATGGGAGCCGTAGTGAAGGCCGATTTGAGGGCTTCAAATGCGGAACGGCATTCCGGAGTAAAATTCCATGGGGCACCCTTCCTGGTGAGACGCGTGAGCGGAACAGTAATGTCGGAAAAATTATAAATGAAACGCCGGTAAAAGTTGGCGAAGCCAAGGAAAGACTGCACATCCTTAACACGTCGGGGTTCCGGCCATTCTTGAATTGCCTTGACTTTGTCCTCTGCCATGGTAAGACCTGTCGGAGAGAGGATGTAGCCGAGGTATTCGACCGTGTCGCGATGCCATTCGCATTTCTCTGCTTTTGCGTAGAGATGGTGTTTGCATAGGTGGCGGAGTACTTCGCGGACATGTTCCCGATGTTTTTCTGGTGTGTTGGAATAGATGAGGATGTCGTCAATGTAGACTAGGACGCATACGTCGAGAAGGTCGGAAAATACGTCGTTCATGAATCGCTGAAAAGCGGCGGGAGCATTGGTTAGCCCAAAAGGCATGACAACCCACTCAAAAGCACTGTAGCGGGTGCGGAAAGTGGTTTTCCACTCGTCACCTTCCTGGATGCGGACAAGGTGATAAGCGTGCCGGAGGTCAATTTTGGTGTAGATCTTCGCCCTGCGGGGAGTGTCGAGTAGGTCGGAAATACGTGGAAGCGGATATTTGTCCTTCTTAGTGAGGGCGTTGAGTCCACAGAAATCGACACAGAGGCGGAGAGATCCATCCTTCTTCTTGACGAAAAGGACCGGAGCGCCGTGCGGAGACAGCGAAGGGCGGATGAAGCCCATGTTGAGATGTTCATCGATGCACTCGCGGAGAGTCTGGAGTTCCCTTTGCGAAAGGGAGTAGATCGGTCCAAGGGGCGGAGATGCTCCTTCTTCCAAATCTATCTTCAAATCGTAAGGTCGATGTCCAGCAGGTTTATCGGCTTTGGCCTTATTGAACACGTCCGGGAAGTCACGATATTCTTCCGGAACTGAGCTCATGTTGACCGGAGCGGAAGTCAAGGCGGAACCAGCCTTGGCTGAAGCCGAATCAGATAGGTGAAGCTGGAAAACGGTCGCATCTTCTTGCCGTTGCAATACACAGAAAGTGGTGGCAGAAATGAGCGCAATTCGAGGAGCTTCGAGGGACGGAGGTGCTAAAGTGGGACCGGAGTGTGGAACTGAATCCACTAGCGGAGTTGCTGAAGAGGCCTGAGCCATCTTCACGGACGACGTTGGAATAGACGGAAGTTGATCCGGGGTACGGAACTGTATTTGACCCAATGCCCAGTTAATTGACGGATTATAGCGGGTGAGCCAATTGTGTCCTAGTACAATGGAACAGCTAGCATCTAGCGGAGTAACGTAAAATGTAACTTCATGGTTGTCCCCAGTAGTGAAACGGATAGATAGGTCCACGACTTGGGAGATTGCCGTGTTGGATGACCCATCGAAAAGGCCGAGCGGAATAGTCGGAATGTTTCGGGTCGGAAGTTTATGTTTCAAAACAAAGTCGGAATCGAGGAAGCAATGAGTCGAACCAGAGTCAATCAATGCTGTAAACGGAGGTGCAGAAATTGTGTCGGAGGTCAGTGGAACAGAGAGGGAGTCGGAGGACGAAAGAGCGGATGCGTTGAGTTTAACCTCGTTAGTTGCACGAATGGGGTCAACATAGCCCTCAGCTCGTGCAGAGGCCGGAGGACTGCTGACTATTTTTTTGCATCCGTAGCGGGAGTCACTTCGGATTTCTCTTCCGTCTTCGCCGTGCGGCCCTTGGCTTTGGCGGTGGAAGCGGAAGCTCGGGTGCAGTCGCGAGCGATGTGACCTCCTTTGCCGCAGAAAAGGCAAAGGTTGTTGTCCATGCGACGCTGGCGTTCTGCGGGGGTTAGCTTGCCGTCCTTCCCAAGTTTGTCGGAAAGGTCCGGGGTGCTCTTCCGGGCGTTGGTGTTAGAACCAGACGCCTGGTTGTTGCAAGGGGTGGAGTTGTTGTTCCGGTTGCCGGAATTGGATCCGGAACTGTTGTTGTTGTTGTTGTTTCCGGAGTTGTTATTTCCGGAATTAGTCTTCTTCTTGTCTTTATCAGACTTCTTGTCAGAAGACTTGTCGTTTTTGTTCTGGGAGGAAGTTTCACGAGCGATCTCGGAGTGTCTTTCCCAGTAGTGCGAATCGATGGATTGGGCTAGGTTGCGGAGGTCGGTAAGAGTGGCTGGTTTTCCGACGCGGGCGATTTCATCCTTGATCTGGGATGGGAGGCCCATGTAAAACTGGCGTCGGAGTGCGGCTTCTCCCTATTGGACTCGAGGAGCGAGCTGCTGGAAAGTGACGATATGTTTAGCTATCTTATGAGTGTCTTTCATTCGAAGCTTATCAAGTTCATTTTCCGCATCGGCTTCCATATCAAATGGTCCGAAGTTGCTGCGGAGTTCGGAAACGAAATTGTGGTAATTGTCAGCCCAGTCGACGAGGGCGAACGGATCCATGAGGGCGGGTTTGAAATAGTCAAGAGCCGTGCCTTGGAGATAGGAAAGGGTGTAATTGACCTTTCGTTCGTCATAGGGAAAGGCGTCAGGACGATCACGGAAGTTGAGTTGAAGCTGGACCAAAAAAGGCTGGAGCTTCTTGGGGTCGGAACCATCGAATTGATCCGGTTCACGGACCTTAGTCTTGGGGCGTGGTGGGGCTTGAGCTGGACGCTGGAGTTGACCAGCTAGCATGGCGATAGCTTGTGCAAGCTCTGGAACTGGCGCCGGCGGAACTGGGTTGGTGGGAATCGGAGGTGGAGGACCGCCGGGTGGGCCGCCATGAGGGCCACCTGGAGGGCCGCCGGGAGGTGGTCCTGGTGGTGGTGGTGGGTGTCAGAATGACGCTGCTGTTTGTTCGCCGCTGCTGCTCGTCGAGTTTCCATCGTAGTCGGGATTGTCGTTGGGATTAGCGTCGGGAACTTCTTCGAAGCGTTGCGGAATAGCATCGGAGAGCTCATCGTCGGCATGAGAGCTTCTGGAGGGTTCCGCGTGCCTTGGTGCTGCGGATCTAAGACTGCCAAAATAAGAGAGAGCTTCGACAGCCCCTGCTCGAGCTGAAGTAGCTGTGGTACGAGGAGGCATAGCGATAGTTATCAGGTGGGAATCAGATAATACTGTTACGTATCGGAATTCCCGGAGGTCGGAACTGGAAAGGACAACGGCTTCAACTTATGTGTTGCGCCCCTGATGAACTACCGTCCTAAGTATTTTGGAATTGACTTGCAGATATCGGAAAAGGCGGAAGGCGGAACAGAGTACTGAGGGTCGAGGGGTGAGGGTCGGAGAACAAAGGTCGGAGGAGGCGGAAGAGGCCGAGGACAGGGGATCGAGAGCAGAGGGAGACAAGACTAGCAAAACTCGCTGTGCTAAGAACAGGAGACAGTGCGAAGGGAATCACGTATCGAAGTCGATTATCTGATTGCAGAAACAGAGACATACATGAGGGGGTTTTATACAAAGAGCAGAAGCAACAGGTAATGGTATGGTACTAAGCAAATTCTGGATAGTGCAGGAATCGGATAGACATACGGGGCAAGTAACTAATGCGGAACAATGGGATGACAAGGGGGGTGCAGGGTAGGGTAAGTACAATGGCAAAGAACAAGGCGAGTAAGTACAATAGGCATTGGAAGAAACAGAACTACGGAAATGGTATCTTGCTGTGTTCAGAGTTGAGTACGGGGGCCGGTATCTGGAGGTGGCCAGGGGTACTGAAAGAACAAGGGGTCGAGGTAGAGGGTTGCGGATGTTGCGGATGTCGGAATAGAGTCAGAGGTGGTACGGAGGTGGTGTGGAGGATATGTGGAGGTGGCGGAGATGGTTGAGTGGAACAGTCGTAACAAAGTTAGATATTCTGCAAAGTGGTGGAAATGCAATGCAGGATGAGTCAGATTTTGGAAAAGCGGAAGTAGTGGAAGAGAGGATGTCTATGAAGTTGGCAAAAGTCAAACCTGCAACTCTGGTGGGCTTTGACAGAGATTGGGAGAAGGGATGTGTGTTCTTCAACCCATGCAGCACTACTTCATGAGTGCCAGAGACCTCTTTCCAAATGACCAGGCTCGGATTCACTGGGCTGTCCTTTTTCAAGTCAGGACCCTGCAGCCTGCTTTGTGAACAAGGTGATCTGACATGGGGGCAAAGGGCAAGGGCACCTACTTCCAGGACTGGGACACCTTCAAAAAAACCTTTTCCGACCAGTTCTGCCCAAAGAACAAGCAACTCACAGCCCTCACAAAGCTTGAAGGGACCAGCTGGTACCAGGCCAAGGATCTGATTGATGACTACATCAATTGCTTCCAGGAGCTCATTGATTTCATGGAGTATGATGATGACAAGACCATCGTCATCAAATTCCAATGAGGACTTGATCCGATGCTCCAGAACCAAGTCCCACTGCTTGGGGATGGAGCTCCGGATTTTGATGACCTGGAAGGGTGGTACCAAGCTGTGTGAAAAGTGTCCCGAAACAGGGAAGCAAATGAGGCCTTTGTGGAGATGAACTGGAGCATGACACACAGTTCCACTCATCCTACTCCACCTGTGCCAAAATCCAGAGCAGCATTCATTCTGACATGGAAGATATTTCTGACAGTTGCTTAGTCTGCCCCTACTCAGAACCCTAGCCCCTTCCTTCAAAGAGTGGCCCCGCCCCAATGGATGTTGACTGCACGCATGGAAAAGGCAACCCAACTGTCACCTGCTTCCGATGCTGGCAGCCAGGCCACTATGCCTGTGAGTGCCCCCAAGCTTTTGACATCTGGCTTATGACTACAGAGGAGAAACTTGAGCCTCTTCCATAGTTCCTCATGCTGGTGGACATAAGCAGAGTGCCCACTGTCAAAGACAATTCCAAAAATGCAGAACATGGTGCATCAGAAGTGCAAGATGCATTGGATTTTGTGACACGCAGTGGGTGAGATATGTGCCCCTGCTGCCTGTACATAACCAGTTTGCCTGTCTTGAAGTAGAGAATGAGAAACCCCCACTCCCCTCACTTTGTGCAGACCCACTGGATAAAGTTGCACAAAGGCCAATTCTGACAACCCACCCACTTTGCATCCACCCTTGGGAGAGACACCTCCTGAAATGCTATGTTGTTGCTGCCACCCCTGGCCACAAGTCATTGGTCATTAAGGTCAAGATCCAGATGACAGACACAGCAGAAGTCAAGTCTAGACCCACGCTTGTCAATTGTGGGGCCACTGGTGAGTTCATGGACCAGGACTATGTTGAGTGGAACTTGTTATGATATTCCAGAAACGATATTAATGACATCACCGAGACCAGTATCTAAGATATGCGGACATGACCGAATCACGATCCCCAGAACCTATGCTTTCGTCTATACTCAGCCACACACAGATATCCCCGAATCCCCTGACTCGCATACACACGACGCCGGACCAATACATTATCACGCACGCGCACAGGGCATGCCAAGCCGGTCACTATCACATTACATATGTCGATTCCATCAATCTCGATCGAGAGACCGACCCGAGGCACAGATCCCCGCTTAGGCACCAATTCAGTTGCGACCAAGACACGATGTACATCCGATCGTCCCTGAGCGGCTCCGACCGAGGCCCCACGATTTCTCCTATATATCACGCACATGTCCCTTCAGACCACCGCCTTGCATACAATAAACTCTTAGCATTACCTTGTAATATTCACTCGAGAGTTCACTCCAGTCCACACTCCACATCCCCCTGTGTTTCTACATCACATACCGTACATATCGTATTGACGCCGAGTCCTTTCCAGTAGTTAAATAGTATAAACAAATGTAACTGTCGAAGAAGAATAACAATAGTTTCACCTCTCCACCGTCTCAAGATTCCTGATCGAAATAGTCCCCGTAGTACAAACAGTCCTCTCAGAATTCAGAACTCTACTCGATTCAGCTCCACTCGAAGCTTGAATAAAACCCAAATACATTTACAGCAACTCTTATCAGAACTGACTGACCATGTGGAAGTTGCAATGTGCAATCCTGGTGTTCAATGTGGATGGAAGCCCTAATGAGGCGGGGTCCATCACAGAAATCATAGACACAATCCTCCACTATGATGGACACATAGAATGTGCTTCCTTCATGGTCACTAGCCTGGGGAAGCAAGACATCATCCTCCGGTTTACCTGGCTGCAGGAGCACAACCCTGAGATCAACTGGCAGACTTGGAAGGTGCTGATGAGTTGATGTCCAACCAAGTGTCACATGTGTATGTTGGAAGTGCGGAAGGAGCATCAGGAGCAGCAGAAGACCAAATGGATCATACAGACATGTCGTTCTGGCCCTCATCCACTGCTTTCAGAAGAAGATTTGGAAGTGGAATATGAACCAGCTCCCACTCCTGATTCTGACTCTGGCGTCATCCAACTCGGCCTGGAAGACACCCTGGCAGAAGGGGAGTGCCTGTGGTATGTAAACCTTCTTCCAGAGGTGGAACATGTCTGCGCCACTGGAAACATTTCACAATGCCTGGTGGAGGCCTCCAGGAAGCACAATAAACCAGAGGTGGAGATCCCAGAGTACTTGCAGGAGTTTGAGGATGTTTTTGTGAAGGAGTCATTGATGCCCTGCCTCCACGGAAGCTGTGGGGCTATGCCATTGAGTTGGAGCCTGGGTCAAAGTCCACCAACTGTAAGGTCTACCCACTGTCACCTAGGGAGCAGGTGGACCTCCATGCATTCCTTGCGGAGAACCTCTGCACCAGGAGGATTGGCCCCTCTAAGTCACCCATGGCATCTCTGGTGTTCTTCATCAAGAAGAAGGATGGCTCACTCAGACTCATGCAGGATTACTGGGCCTTGAATGTGATCATGATCAAGAATCAGTATCCCATCCCGCTCATTTCTGAACTGATCACACAACTCTGTGGGGCGAAGTACTTCACTAAGCTGGAATGTTCAGATCCATGAGGGAGGGCCATATTCTGCACCAACTGCGGACTCTTCGAGACACAGGTCATGTTCTTTGGCCTCACCAACAGTCCCGCCACATTCTAGACGATGATGAACAACATCTTCCCTGACATGAGAGCAGAAGGGGTTGTCTACGTCTACCTTGATGGCATCCTCATCATGAAGATGCTGATGGAACATCAGGAGATCATGTGGAGGGTGATAGAATGTCTCCAGGAGTACAACTTGTGTCTCAAGTTGGAGAAGTGTGAATTTGAGCAGATGTGGATAGAGTACTGTGGAGTGATCGTGTTGAAAGGGATGCTGGAGATGGACCTGGTCAAGGTTTCCAGCATGTCAGAATGGCCTACACCACAGAACAAGAAAGAAGTCCAGTCCTTCATCGGGTTAATCAATTTCTACTGGTGGTTAATTGAGGACTTCTCCCACCATGCCCATGCTTTATTTGACCTCACCAAGAAGGACGTCGGATAGCAGCGGGGAGTGTTGGAACAGGCCTCCACCAGTCCTGATCTTTCCTGACGACTCCAGCCCTTATCAAGTCGAAGTGGATTCTTCCAATGCAGCCACTGGAGTGGTCTTGTCACAGCAGTAATTGGAAGATGGTGGAAGGTGGCATCTGATCACCTTCTTATCCAAGAGCCTTAGCCCTGTGGAGTGAAACTATGAGATCCATGACAAGGAGATGCTGGCAATCATCTGGGCACTGGAGGAGTGGCAGCACTTCCTTGAGGGGGCTCAGTTGTTAAGAACATAAGTTGTACTTAAGACTCAACCGGAGGGCCGAGCTGAGGTTTGGGAACAGATTGGCTTCAACTTTGTAGGTTGTGTCCACTACAGTGTTCAGTATCCTGTCTCCCTGTCCCCTTCTTCTGAACCCAAACCGTTTCCCATTTTTTCTTCCATTTCTTTCTCTTTCTCCTTTCCCTTATCCCTGTTCCCCAAAACCGAACCATTCCCCATCAACCCAAAGCCCCCCCAACTCAAACCTGAATCCATCCACAATGTGGCTTTCTTGGCCACAGTGATCCACAACCTGATGTGCTTGTTCATCCAGGAATTTTGCCAATCTATTCACTGCACAAAGTCCAGAATAGCCCAGAGCAGGTGTGTCAAGATTGGGTTTTAGGCGTTAATATCGTGTATTAGTGAACACAGCTAATGCCTGAATAACATGTGCGAATAAGTGTGCCGTCTGGCGAATAAGGTGAACCAATAAATGTTCAGAAGGTAAGAGGGCTGCCCGAATGGAGCTCGCCCTATCTACAGTTGTGGCGAAATAGCCCATAACACTTGACGATGTAACGTGCAAGGTGTTATGGAAAGGTTGTTCAAGTAGCAAGAATTCTTTCACCGGTGAAGGTGCTCCTTCGGAGCCCTTCACCGACAGCGCAGATAATAGTATGAAGGCTAAGGTAATGAAGGTGAAGTACAAAAGCTCACCAGTGGTGCTTAAGTCATCCTCTGGTCAAAGATAGGAATCTATAGGAGAGGGCTCAAGACAATGGTCACAGTGAGGTCAAATTTTGCACAAGATGGACATATGATAATTGAACTGGGGAATATACATGTGAATGTAAACTATTTATATTGAATGCTCGTATGATATCAGCGAATAGGAAAGAGGCCGTCAGGAGTCAGGGTTGGATAGGGGTGTGCAGTCAGGATACAAAATAGGTGAAACACATATACAATAGAAAGAAGGGGGAGTGCGAATGTGAAACGACGGGGAGAAAGAGGGTGAAGGTGCCTATGTATGAAAACATGCCTTGAGACCTGCATACACGCTACCCTGCACGGACTCTTCATCTGCTGGGTTGATCCCACACGATCTATGGGTAGGATGTCCCGCGAATGCATTCTGGCCATACGAACACCTAAAGGGGTTGGGTCAGGAAGATGATGGGGCCAGTGATGAACCATCACGCCGGGTAGAGGATGTTGATCATGTTTGATGGCGTACCTGCTGGCGAATGATGTGAGCAGCGAATGGCCATTCAGTGAATGGCGCGAAGAGCGAATAGAGTGAATATCCAGGTGGAGTGGTGGAAGGGAAGGGTGAACTCGGGCAAACCTGCAGGAGGAGCGGTGAGGGGGAAGGTAGAGACAGCGGGGCAAGGGAAATAGATGGGTCATGACAAGGTGGTTACTTCGTTCCAGTTATTGATTCTGCTGGGACAACAAGTCCTTCAGCATTACCAAAACTTCTTCTCCAAAGAGTCCCCCAGGTTTTGGTCCCCAGACCCAGCCCTTCACCCTGATCCCAAAGGGCCTGCACCTATGTCAACCTTTGGTATGACTCCTGACGGCCTGATTGGTACTGCCTTCACCTTCTTCGGCTCTGGCCCCTCAGCCCCATCCTGTCAGGGGACACCCTGCTTTCCATTTCCAGTTCCGACACCACATCCAGTTCCGACCCCATTTCCGACTCCGCTTCCAGTTCCGATTTCATCTCCGCCTCCGCTTTCGGAAACGATTCCGCTTCTGGGAGAACTTCCACCAGTTCTGTTCGCCTCGCCAGTTCCACTCCATTTCCGACTTCCACTCTCGGAACAGTGTCGGAAATCAAGCGACTCGCATAATAGGCGGCATCAAGGGTCGATCAAGGGACAGGGAGGTGCAGGGTTGATGGCGGGTGCCAAGTGTGGTCCCTGGCTGCGCAGCGTAGTATAATACGGGCTCGCTGACATTGGGGGTCCTTAGACTTTTCTCTTTGGATTTCCCCTTGTCAGGTGAGAATCCCCTCTCTGGTATACTTTGTTCATTTATACATACTTTGGATTTCCCCTTGTCAGTTGTGTGGTAGTGTGATCTCCACGACTAGCCAGGGTTGCCCTTACAGCAGAAAAGTCTCTCCCATAGAGGACCGGCGGTCGTACTGCGCGTTGCATTCGCCATAGGTGCGTTCGGAATCGGAGACAGCGACTCGGAGATCGCGACCTCTTCCGCACACACAGCGTACGACAGCCCTTCTTCTTACGTCGAGCTCCCAACCCCGGAAATCCCGCCCCACATTTCTCCGTCCGACATGGATCCGGACGATCGTCTTCGGAATATGGAGGAGGAATTGACGCGGAACCGGATGAAGACCGACGCGATTGAAACAGCCTTACAAGCGATTTTGGCTAAGTTAGATATTCCACAAGGTGGTGGAAATGAAATGCCGGATGATCCGGATTTCGGAAAAGCGGAATTAGCGGAAAAGAGGATGTCCGCGAAGTTAGCAAAGGTCAAACCCGCAACTCCGGCGGACTTTGACGGAGATCGGGAGAAGGGACGCGCATTCTTCAACACATGCAGCATCTACTTCGCGATTGTCGGAGACCTCTTTCCGAACGACCAGGCTCGGATTCACTGGGCATTGTCCTTTTTCAAGTCGGACCGCGCAGCCCGTTTTGCAAACAAGGTGATCCGACATGAAGCAAAGGGCAAGGGGAACTACTTCCGGGACTGGGACGCCTTCGAGAAAACATTTTCCGACCAGTTCTGCCCGAAAAACGAGCAGCTCACAGCCCTTACGAAGCTCGAGGGGACCAGCTGGTACCAGGCCAAGGATCCGGTCGATGACTACATCGATCGCTTCCAGGAGCTCATCGACCTTGCGGAGTATGACGACGACAAGACGATCGTCATCAAATTCCGACGAGGACTTGATCCGACACTCCAGAACCAAGTTGCGTTGCTTGGGGATGGAGCTCCGGATTTTGATGACCCGGAAGGGTGGTACCAAGCTGCACAGAGGGTGTCCCGGAACAGGGAAGCAAATGAGGCCTTCGTGGAGACGAACCGGAACATGACATGCAGTTCCACTCGCCCTACTCCACCTGTGCCAAAACCCGGAAGCGCATTCATTCCCATGCGGAAAGTATTTCCGGCGCTTGCTCCGCCTGCTCCTATTAGGAACCATAGCCCTCCTCCCTCGAAGAGTGGCCCTGCCCCGATGGATGTTGACCGCATGCGCGGAAAAGGCCGCGGAATTATCACCTGCTTCCGATGTCAACAACCAGGCCACTATGCCCGCGAGTGCCCCCAAGCATTTGACATCCGGCTTATGACCACAGAAGAGAAACTCGAGCTCCTTCCAGAGTTCCTCGCGCTCGCGGACATAAGCGGAGTGCCCACTGCGGAAGGAATTTCCGAAAATGCGGAACGTGGTGCATCGGAAGCGGAAGATGCGTCGGATTTTGTGACGCGCAGCGGGTGAGATGTGTGCCCCTGCTGCCTGTACATAACCGGTTTGCCTGTCTTGAAGTAGAGAATGAAAAGCCCCCACTCCCCTCACTTCATACAGACCCACCGGATAAAGTCACACAAAAACCAGATCCGACACCCCGTCCATCCCGCATCCGCCCTTGGGAGAGACGCCTTCCGAAGCGCTATGTTGTTGCTGCCACCCCTGGCCCCAAGTCACTAGTCATTAAGGTGGAGCTCCAGATGACGGATACGGCGGAAGTCAAATCCGGACCCGCCCTTGTCGATTGCGGGGCCACTGGTCAGTTTATAGACCGGGACTATGTGGAACGGAACCGACTGACCACGCGGAAGTTGCAACGTGCAATCCCGGTGTTCAATGTGGATGGAAGCCCCAATGAGGCAGGGTCCATCACGGAGATAGTAGACACAATCCTCCGCTACGATGGACACTCGGAACGCACTTCCTTTGCAGTCACCAGCCTGGGGAAGCAAGACATCATCCTCGGGTTTACCTGGCTTCAGGAGCACAACCCGGAGATCAATTGGCAGACTCGGAAGGTACTGATGAGTCGATGTCCAGCCAAGTGTCACATGTGCCGGTCGGAAGTGCGGAAGGAACGCCAGGAGCAGCGGAAGACCGAACGACTCATACAGACATGTCGTTCCGGCCCCCATCCACTGCTTGCAGAAGAAGACTCGGAAGCGGAATTTAAACCGGATCCCACTTCCGATTCCGATTCCGATTCCGATTCCGATGTCATCCGACTCGGCCCGGAAGACACTCTGGCGGAAGGGGAGCGCTTGCTGTACGTAAACCTTCTGCCGGAGGCGGAACACGTCCGCGCCACCGGAAATATTTCGCAACGCCTTGCTGAAGCCTCTAAGAGGTATGATAGAGTGGAGGCGGAAATTCCGGAGTACCTGCGGGAGTTTGAGGACGTCTTCTCCAAGGAGTCGTTTGATGCCCTGCCTCCGCGGAAACTGTGGGACCATGCCATCGAGTTGGAGCCTGGGTCAAAGCCCACCAACTGCAAGGTCTACCCGCTGTCACCCAAGGAGCAGGTGGAGCTCGATGCATTCCTTGCGGAAAATCTCCGTACAGGGAGGATCCGCCCCTCCAAGTCACCCATGGCATCTCCGGTGTTCTTCATCAAGAAGAAGGACGGCTCACTCAGACTTGTGCAGGATTACCGGGCCTTGAATGCAATCACGATCAAGAACCGGTACCCCATTCCGCTCATTTCCGAATTGATCACACAACTCCGCGGGGCGAAGTACTTCACTAAGCTGGATGTCCGCTGGGGCTTCAATAATGTCCGGATCCGGGAGGGAGATGAGTGGAAGGGCGCATTCCGCACCAACCGAGGACTCTTTGAGCCACAGGTCATGTTCTTTGGCCTCACCAACAGTCCTGCCACGTTCCAGACGATGATGAATGACATTTTCCGTGACATGATAGCGGAAGGGGTCGTCTGCGTCTACCTCGATGACATCCTCATCTTCACAAAAACAATGTCCGAACATCGGGAAGTCGTGCGGAGAGTGCTGGAACGGCTCCGGGAGTACAACCTGTGTCTCAAACCGGAAAAGTGCGAATTTGAGCGGATGCGGATAGAGTATCTTGGGGTGATTGTGTCAGAAGGAAAAGTGGAAATGGACCCCGTCAAGGTTTCCGGTGTGTCGGATTGGCCGGTGCCGCGGAACAAGAAGGAAGTCCAGTCCTTCATTGGGTTTGTCAATTTCTACCGGCGGTTCATCAAGGACTTCTGGTTGGATGGCAGTGGGGAGGGCCGGAACAGGCCTCCTTTGACAAACTCAAAGAGCTGATCACTTCCGCCCCGGTCTTGATCTTTCCCGATGACTCTCGCCCTTATCAAGTCGAGGCGGATTCTTCCGACACAGCTACCGGAGCGGTCTTGTCACAACAGTCATCGGAAGATGATGGGGGATGGCATATGATTGCCTTCTTCTCTAAAAGCCTTAGTCCAGTCGAGCGGAACTATGAGATCCATGACAAGGAGATGCTGGCAATCATCCGAGCGCTGGAGGAGTGGCGACACTTCCTCGAGGGTGCTCTATGCCCATTTGAGATCTGGACAGACCACAAGAACCTCGAGTATTTCCGCACATCCAAGAAGTTGAACCGACGACAAGCATGGTGGTCCCTACTGTAGTAGACAGGAATTATAGGCAGTATTGCTCAAAAGAATAGACTAGAAATTAATTCACTCTCTCAGTGAATTTAGTTGTCACTGTAAATATATTATACACTACCTAGAAATTAATTCACTACAGAGCATTTCTAGGTCAATAAATCGAAGGAACACTAGACTAATTTACTTGCCTCTCTCAGTGAATTTAGTTGTCACTGAGAGAGGGGGAAATCTGTCTCACTGTGCATGTACTACTACCCGGCCCTTTAGCGCCCAAGAGCTCGCGCGTCGAAGTCATTTCAGACTCCGCTGGGTGCAGCCGCCTGTGAAAGTAGAAATAACAAAATGAAATGGAGAGGTAGAGAGTGACTGGAAAACTTCGAAAATTATCAAAGAAATGGATGCATGGTACAAGAACAATGTGAGAAAAGATTGAAAAATCATACAACAAATTGAATATATTATGCTTGATTTTGGTGCAGGGGCATAAATGCACCCAACACCTACACCTGTCCCGGTTCGACTTCATGCTCCACCACCGCCCCGGCCGCACCATGGGCAAGCCCGATGCCCTATCCCGCCGTGCGGATCATGGAAGCGGAAATGGAGACAACGCAGATATGACACTGCTCCGTCCTAGTCTCTTTGTAATCCGCGCCCTAGAGGGAGTGACTGCAGTTGGGGCAGAAGCGGAAATGCTCTGGGACATCCGGAGGCAGTATCGGAATGGAGAGAAGGAGGAGTCGGTGGTGAAAGCGGTGGAGGAACTTCGGAAAGGGCACTCACGGTCTGTACAGGCAGCGGAATGGTCGGAACGTGATGGACTGCTCCACTTCAGAGGCAAGGTCTATGTTCCAGGTGGGGCGGACCTCCGCCGCCGCATCGTGTCCCAGCACCATGACACACGGGTCGCTGGGCATGCTGGCAGGTGGAAGATGCTGGAGTTAGTGGCTCGGAATTACTGGTGGCCTCAGATGTCCTGCTACATTGGACAGTACGTGAAGACATGTGACCTTTGTCTCCGAACCAAAGTGCAACGACATCCGCCCGTCGGAGAACTTGTTCCGCTCCCGATTCCCGAATCCCGCTGGGACACCATCAGTGTTGACTTCATCGTTGGACTCCCAGAGTCCCATGGCTACGACGCGATCATGAACATTGTGGATTTGGTAAGCAAGGTGTCCCACTTCATTCTGACGCACACGATGATCACAGCCCTCGGAGCGGCCCGCCTGTTCCTTGCACATGTCTGGAAGTTGCATGGGCTCCCAAAGCAAGTTGTTTCCGACCGAGGTCCACAGTTTGTCGCGGAACTGACTCGGGAGCTCTACCGCCTGCTCGGCATAAAGCTGGCTACCACCACAGCATACCATCCGCAGGGTGATGGACAGACGGAACGGGTCAATCAGGAGTTGGAGCAATATCTCCGCCTCTTTGTCAATGAGAGGCAGGATGACTGGGATGATTTACTTCCACTGGCGGAATTCCAATACAACAACCATGTACATTCCGCCACACAACAGACTCCCTTCATGCTTGGCTCCGGACGACACCCACGGATGGGCTTCGAACCACGCCAGGCTGAGTCCCGACTCGAGACGGTCAATGAGTTCCGAGACCGCATGGACTCCACCCTTTCGGAAGCCAAGTCGGCCCTTGCGAAGGCCAAGGATGACATGGCAAGGTACTACAACCAACGCCGGGTTCCTGCCCCGGAGTACCAAGTTGGAGACAAGGTGTATCTAGATGCAAGTGACATCCGCACCACACGCCCTTCGCAGAAGCTTGCCCACCACTACCTGGGGCCTTCACAGTGATGCGGAGGGTTGGACGGAATGCATACCGCCTCCAGCTTCCGATGTCCATGTCCCGCCTCCACCCCGTCTTCAACGTGGTGAAGTTACTCCCTACGCTTGAGGACCCAATTCCAGGTCAGAAGGCTCGTCCGCCACCTCCGCCGGAAATTGTAGATGGGGAAGAGCACTATGTGGTGGAAAAGATCCTGGACAGCCGGTTTGTGCGAGGACGACTCCAATTCCTCGTGAAATGGGAAGGGTATGGGTATGAGGAGAATTTGTGGGTCCCGGAGCAAGATGTTTCCACTCCAGACAAACTCCGTGAGTTCTATAGGACACACCCCGGTGCCCCTCGCCGAATCCGCTCGCTGGCATTTCAATCCCTCGTGTCCCATGCTTCGAGGACGCAGCACGCTAGAGGGGGGATGATGTCAGGGGACACCCTGTTTTCCATTTCCATTTCCGACTCCATTTCCGACTCCGGTTCCGGTTCCGATTCCCTCTCTGCCTCCGCTTTCGGAAATGATTCCGCTTCTGGGAGAACTTCCACCAGTTCTGTTCACTTTGCCAATTCCACTCCACTTTCCGACTTCCACTCTTGGAACAGTGTTGGAAGTTAAGCGACTCGCATAGTAGGTGGCATCAAGGGTCGATCAAGGGTCAGGGAGGTCAGGAGGTGCAGGGTTGATGGCGGGTGCCAAGTGTTGTCCCTGGCTGTGCAGCGTAGTATAATACGGGCTCGCTGACATTGGGGGTCCTTAGACTTTTCTCTTTGGATTTCCCCTTGTCAGGTGAGAATCCCCTCTCTTGTATACTCTGTTCATTTATACGGACTTTGGATTTCCCCTTGTCAGTTGTGTGGTAGTGTGATCTCCACAACCAGCCAGGGTTGCCCTTACACTGTGCCTATGGGGGGGGTTGTGGTAACTTTGCGTATGATCTCTCTGCATTTTATGCCACCTCTCTGTCCTGTCTCCGTGGTAGCTTGAGCTGACCATGCGTCTTCTCGAACCTGCGTGTGGTGCTGATGTACTTGAACAAATGTGTCATTGCCTTCGGCCTTCCCAGCAATACTCTCGCGGACTTCCCCCCTCTGCGCAGCTCCTTCTCCAATCCTCTCCTCTGCGCACTATACCCTGGGCACCTAAAAAGGAAGTGATGGACTGTCTCCTCAGCTCGGTTGCGCTTCGGGCACATCGGTGATTCTGCTTTCCCAATCCTATGCAGATGCTTGTTGAGGCTCACATGTCCTGTCCTTAGCTGAACGAGTAAGCTAGCTTGTTTGCGAGGTAAGTCTTTGCTTATCTTGTCGTATGTGTTAGATGGCATGGAGGGGTTGATCCTGTGTGCTATTGGGGCTCGTGGTGAGTTTGCAAACATGGCCCTGACTGCCTGTTTTGCCTCCTGGTGGTATCTCTGGAGCTCTGCTGACTTGCTGTTGGGTAGAACCCCCCTGCACTCGGGGGTATCAGCGTTCCTTTGCTCGAGTCACCCTGGGCTGCTCTCTTGGCTTCAGCATCGGCCCTTTCGTTTCCCTCTATCCCCTCATGTCCCGGCACCCATCGCATGAGTACCTTAGCGCCCGGCTGTTTTGCCGTTATGTCTTCGACTTGCCTGTGCAAAGCTTGGACTAAATACTGCCTGGAGATGGCTTTGTCGCGTCGCGTGGTCTGTATTGCAGCTTGGATGTCAGTAGCAATGACATATCTTTTTCCCCTTTCTGCGTTGAGAAGCTTTTCACCTATTGCTGCACCTGCCAGCTCGGCCTCAAAGACCACATGTTCATGCTCAGCGCCCATGTAGAGACGCATAACCTGCTCGAGCTTGCCCTGCCTGTACAGTACTGCTGCCACCCCCACTCCTCCTTCAATGCACGACCCGTCCGTAAACACTTTGATGTCTGCTGTCTCTGCCTCGATTTCCTTCACTGCCTGTTCTTCGTTCGGTGGGATACACGTGTCAAAGGAGGGGGTCCATTTTGGTCCGTGCACTGCTGCTTTTATCTTTTCCATGTTCCCTGGCTGCATTCCAAAGGGGTGTAGTATCTCGTGTAGAGGTGCTCGGTGTCTCTTCAGGTAGCGCCTGGCTGCTTTGCATATGTCGGGAGCCAGGGGGTGGGTGTTGGGCAGGCAGGCTAGTTGGGCTGCGACTCTGTGTATTAGCTTTCCCACCAAGACCGGGAATGGAAAAAGGTTCGCATGCACATCAAGAACATCGTTGGCCGTAGATCTCATTGCCCCTGTTATTGCGAGTGCAGCTTGCCGCTGTATTCGCGCCAGCTTGTTGATGGGACCCTTGGTCCCCTTCGTGTGCCTGGATCATGGTACCAGAAAGATATCAGCTGCGTACAACATTTTCGGTATTGCGACCGTTAGGTAGTATCTTCACATGTACTTAGCTGATACCCCTTTCGTTGGCTTTACCAATCTCCTGTACTGCACTATATATCTCTCCCCTTTTTTGAGTGCATGGTTGACCTGCTCTCTGAACCGCAGCTCCTGGTCTATTATCACCCCCAGGAATTTGTGCGTGGCTGCTGGCTCTATGCGATGTGTGCCCAGCTGTATGGCTGGCCTCGTAATCAGCTTTGATCTCCTGGCACCGGTTGTGTCTCTCTCCCGCCGTCTTGTGAGACTGACTAGACCAAACTTTTCTGTGGCGAAATTGCAGTGGTGTGTGTGGGCCCACTCGTTGGCTCCACCGGGCCTCATCATCATGTCCGCTAGCTTGCCAAAGGCCTCCTCGAAGTCTGTTCCCTCGGACATGAGGGTGGTGTCATCCACAAAACCAACACAACCTTTGCCCCTGCTCCGTTGTGCTATTTCGAGCAAGTCAGCATTGTAGAAGAGGTAGGCTATGACAGATACCGGGAAACCCTGGTCCATTCCCCGTTCAACTGGCAGGGCCTGCGTGCTGTAGTCGTCGAAGCTGACAACCATGCGTCTTCCCTCGACCCTCCTCTGGATCCACCTGGTGTACTCCTCAGGGACGCCTCTCTGGCGCATGTTGTGCGTTAGCTGATCTAGCTTGACACTTGGGAACGTGCCCTTTATGTCCAAGAACAGTAATCCCAGGACTTTGCCTCGCTCCATGCATGCTTGGCCCTGGCCACTGTGTAGTGAATTGCGTCTGTCGTAGTTCTGCCAGGGCGGCATCCGAAGTGGTTCTTGGGCAGGAGCTGGTGTTTTTCTGCCATTTTGACCAGGTCCTCTGTGACGCAGGTGGACAGCACTTTTCCTATGGTGTCTAGGAGCACTATGGGGCAATATGCTCCGGGTACTGTGTAATCGGCCTTCCCTGGCTTTCTCAGCACTCTCGTGACTGAGTCCCTCCATTCCTGAGGGTATATGTTGAGGCTGAATGTGGCCCTGTACAATGGTGCTAGGTAGGGTAACAGAATGTCAATACACTGCTTTATCACCACATTCGGGATGCCATTCGCCCCCGGTGCCTTAAAGGGGTTGAGCCTGCTCACTGCTCGCCGGATCTGGTCATTGGTTACGGGCTCGTATTCAAAGGCAGGTGGGGGATAGTCAGGGTTTACTTGGGTGTGGTCAGTCGCAGCTCTGGACTTTGGGAAAAAAGCATTGAGGAGCATTTCCACCTTTTGCTTGTTCGTGTCGGCCACCCATTTAGAGCCGTCATCGCACTTGGTGGTGAGGGTTGGGATCCTGGTTCTCCCACCATCAGTTGCATCTGATGAGGCATACCTGTGTGCTGCCCAGACCGTATTCTCATCTATCTCTTCCAGAAAGGCATCCCAATGCTGTCTTTTGTTGCTCTCTATGGTGTCGGCGTAGGAGTTTCTGGTGTTTTTGTAGTCCTCGTGCACCCTGTCCGTTGGATCCCCTCTGCACGTGTATGCTTTCCTGCCTGCCCTCCTGGTGTTCACCCTAAGTTTAGTTAGCTCTCGTGACCACCACCTTTTCATATAGGGAGAAGGCTTAGTCTTGGGTACTAGCTCCTCTGCTGTTTCCACTATTGCAGTGGTTATCTCCTGGAGGTGGCGCTGGAAGCTGTGTGGGCCCGTCGGCATCAGGCTGGTGATGCAGCTCTGCAGGCATTCTTTCAAGCTGTCATTGAAGGCTTTCCAGTCCACCTCCCTGTAGTTAGCCTTTGGGAGGTGGGTGACAGTCGCAACGGATATGTCGATCATCATGTCTACTGGGAAATGATCACTCCTGGCCAGCATGTATTCTGGGACTGTCAAGCATACGGTTAGTCTCTCGAGTAACGTGGTAGACATGAATACGTTATCAGTTCTGGTGTGGTTCCCCGTGGACAAAGCTCTCAGCATAGGTATGCCCCTGGGGAGCGGCATCTGTAGGTCATGCTCTGCGGTTGCCTCGAGTAACATTTGGGCTGCGTCGAGATTGCTTCGGGTGAAGAGGTGTGCATTGCGCTCCTCGTCCCACAGGGGGTGGTGTCGGTTGAAGTCACCAAGCCATATGACGCCTTCGATGTTCTCCTCCTGTGCCTGGCCCTCCTTCGCTAGGTCCTGCATGTGCTTTTGCAGGTCGCATATGCTGTCGGAATTAGTGCAGTCACAATAGACATTATAGATCAGCACTGCACCCATGTCTGTACTCAGCTTCACCGCCGTGATATCCGGTGACTCCACCTCGATTGCGGTCCATGCACTGGTGGCGATGCTTTTGTTGACTAGCATAGTAGCTCTTGTGCGTTTGCCTCTGTCTTGATAGTGTGATTTCGGATATATTGCGTGCCAGTGTGGTGTTGCTCGTGCGTTTCCCAGAAAGTCAATGTAAGGCTCTTGTATGGCAATGATATCATACCTGTCAGGTGAGCACTTCGTCAGTAAATCTGTAACCACAGTGAGGGACTTGTTCGTGTTTTGTTGTCTGATCTGCAAGGTTTTTCCTCCGTGTGTTTCGCTGTTCATCTGCAATATGGGCTTTGGCCATCCTCATCCCCCTGTTGGTCCTCTGCCTGACTGGCCCCAATGCTGAACTCGTCCAATCTGCGCTGCCTTGTGTCCTGGCTGGACCATCCTCAGTCCCTGTGCCCCATGGACAGGTTTCCTCCCCTCCCCCTACTTCTGCCTCACCCCCAGCTGTGGCCACGTGGAATGTCGATTGCTGCTTCTGGCGGGGTTTGCTGCCTCACAGCATCTTGTGTGGCCAGGTGGGGCTGTCATGTTGGCACCTTCGCTCTCTGCTCCTTGCTGTTCCCAGGTCCATGGGTCGTCATTTGGGAAGAACCTGTACGTATCCTCCGGGTCGCTCTTTTCTACTGTTAAACACGCAGCTTTGAAACTGGGGCAGGTCCTGTCCCACAACGCGTGGCCGTTCACGTTGCAGTTGGCACATTGAAACTTGTCAGGGTCAGTTTCTTCGCATTCTGCGGTGCGGTGTTCCTTGCTGCACATTCCGCACCTACTAGGGCTGGTGCACTCTGCCACCATATGTCTGGCATTATACTTCTGACACCTCAGGCACTGTCGCGGCTCTCTTTTCATCCTTATGGCCCAGGTACGCTTCCCTGCTATTATCATCCCTTCCCTTATGCTTTGGTTTGCTGCTGCCGTAGTGGTGAATTTTGCGATTAGGTGAGCGGTTTTTGCCCCGCTGTCTGTCTGTGCACGGGCTTTATCCAGCGTGTCGATATGAGGGTGCCGCTTGGGAGCCTCGAGTCTCTTTCTATCTTCCTCATTTCCGTGAAGGCTTCCGGCAAGTGACTGGTTGGTACGTATTCGACGATTACTGACATTGCCCTGTCTTTTATTATGGCTGCTCCGCTGTACTTTTCCAGGAAAGCGCCCTTGTTGGCCTGTATCCATCTCACTGCGGTGGGCACGGTGAGATCGAAGACAGTTCCCCCATTTGCGAGCTTCTTCACCCCTAAGAAGCGCACTTCTCCGGCCTCTTCTGGCAGCTCGAGTTGTTCCATGGCTTCATTTGCTTTGGCTACTAGTTCCTGCTCCGTGAGGTCTTCGAATGCGTTCCTCTCTGCCCTCGGGTCACTGTCTATCAGGATTTGGCATTCTCTGGCTCACGCTCTGACAAGGTTAGTTGGGTGAGAAAGTGGCACGTTACCTCTTAGCGCTGCTGCGTAAGTCGCCCTGTCTGCCCCTTGTCCTCTCCCTCCGCCCGCTTTGCCTCGGCCTCCCTGCTGCTCTTCCAGCCACCTGGAAAAGCCTTGTGATGTCACCAGCGCGGCCTCAGTTAGGTTCCTCGCTACTTCCGTCACTTCCTCAACCTTGTCCAGCATCGCCTTCATTTTCTCCTCGATGTGCTTCGCGATCGTGTCTCCCAGTCCCTTCATGGCCTGTTCCATCATAAGGATGGCGATTGCTCGAGCACCCTCCTGTAGTGTCTTGCCCGTGGAACTGTGTGCCATTGATAGCAATGCATGGCTGAGCATTTCTGCTGTCAAGGGTTCGTCCCTCGCAAAATAGCCATTCTTGTCCAGAAAAGTGCGCGTGGCTTCCCTGGTGCGGACGGCTGCATAAGGGTCTGAGAGGAGTTCTGCTCGGGTCTTATTGGTTGCCTGCTGGTTTCTGGCACGTGTGTGGGGCTGCGACACCGCAGTTGGTGGGGGGTCCATGCTGGGTGGCATGGCCCCTTTTTTGTGGCGGGTTTGTGTGGGCTGTCACTATAGTGCACTAGCGAGGCTCTATACTCATTTTCAGATAGTGGATGTATGTAGAAAGGCGTTTTGGAAAATTTTGGTGTGGTGGTTAGCGTGAGAAAAAGTCTCAGAATTGTTGTTGTTGTTATTTCCGGAGTTGTTATTTCCAGAATTGGTCTTCTTCTTGTCCTTATCAGACTTCTTGTAAGAAGACTTGTTGTGCTTGTTCTGGGTGGAAGTTTTGTGAGCGATCTTGGAATGTTGTTCCCAGTAGCATGCATCGATGGATTGAGCGAGATTGCAGAGGTCGGTCAGAGTGGTGGGTTTTCCTACGCGGGTGATTTCATCCTTGAGGTGGGACAGAAGGCCCATGTAAAACTGTTGGCGGAGGGCTTCGCCCATTGAGAACAAGCAGAGACAGAGATCGATGGGCATGAAGGAAACTGGTGCAGTACAGGGAATGCAAACACCATCTTACATAGGGTGCAGCCCCAAAAGACGAAAAATGGGATATAAAAAATAAAAATAAAAACAAAAAATAAAAACTGTTGGCGGAGTGTGGCTTCTCCCCACTCGAGGAGCAAGCTGCTGGAAAGTGACAATGTATTTAGCTATCTTATGAGTGTCTTTCATATGAAGCTTATCAAGTTCATTTTCCGCGTTGGCTTCCATATCGAAATGTTCAAAGTTGTTGTGGAGTTCAAAAACAAAATTGGGAAAATTGTCCACCCAGTCGACGACGGCATAGGGATCCATGAGAGCTGGTGTGAAATAGTCGAGAGCCATGCCATGGAGGTAGGAAAGGGCATAGTTGACTTTTTTCTCGTCATCAGAAAAGGCATCAGGATGGTCACAGAAGTTGAGCTGAAGCTGAACCAGAAAAGGCTGAAGCTTCTTTGGGTCAGAACTATCGAATTGGTTGGGTTCACAAACTTTGGTCTTGCGGTGTGGTGCTTGAGCTGGGCATTGGAGGTTGCTGGCTAGCATGGTGATAGCCTGTGTGAGGTCTGGTACTTGGGTAGGCAGAACTGGGTTGGTGGGATTCAGAGGTGGAGGACTGCCTGGGGATCACCAGGACCTTGGGGGTGGGGCCGGTGGGGGTGGTGCTGGGTGTCAAGATGATGCCATATGGTTGCCACTGCTATTTGAGGAGTTCCTGTTGTAGTCAGGATTACTGGGGTTGATATTGGTAACATCTTCTATATGACTTGGCAGAAGATCATCAGTAAATGGACCATTGACACAAGAGCTGGAAGGAACTGCATGTCTTGGTGATGCTGCGGACCTAAGTGTTCCAATATAAGAGAGAGCTTCAACAGCTCCTGTGCAAGTTGAGGTAGCTGTGGTATGAGGAGGCATAGTGATAGTTATTGGGTGGGAATCAGATAATACTGTTATATATTGTGAATATTGGAAGTCAGAACTAGAAAGGACAGCAGCTTCAACTTATGTGTTGTGCCCCCGATGAACTATTGTCCTAAGTTTGTTTGGATTGGAAGTCGGAAGCTGGAGAGCAAGTAGCAAAGTAAGTGTCTGTCAGGGGACACCCTGTGTTCCATTTCCAGTTCCGACACCACACCCAGTTCCGACTCCATTTCCGACTCCGGTTCCGGTTCCGATTCCATCTCCGCCTCCGCTTTCGGAAATGATTCCGCTTCTGGGAGAACTTCCACCAGTTCTGTTCGCCTCGCCAGTTCCACTCCAATTTCCGACTTCCACTCTCGGAACAGTGTCGGAAATCAAGCGACTCGCGTAATAGGTGGCATCAAGGGTCGATCAAGGGTCAGGGTGGTCAGGGAGATGCAGGGTTGATGGCGGGTGCCAAGTGTTGTCCCTGGCTGCGCAGCGTAGTATAATACGGGCTCGCTGACATTGGGGGTCCTTAGACTTTTCTCTTTGGATTTCCCCTTGTCAGGTGAGAATCCCCTCTCTTGTATACTCTGTTCATTTATACATGCTTTGGATTTCCCCTTGTCAGTTGTGTGGTAGTGTGATCTCCACAACCAGCCAGGGTTGCCCTTACAGTGTCATGATGCGTTTATTTCCTATACCCAGTAGCTCTGTCCTCCCATTTACAGTTGTAGCGAAATAGCTCATGATACTTGACGATGTAACGTGCAAGGTGTTACAGAAAGGTTGTTTAAGCAGCAACAATCCTTTCGCCAGTGAAGATGCTCTGTTGGCGCCCTTCGCTGACAGCCCAGATAATAGTACAAAGGCTAAGGTAATGAAGGTGAAGTACGAAAACTCACCAGTGGTGCTTAAGTCCTCCTCTGGTCAAAGATAGAAATCTATAGGAGAGGGCTCAAGACGATGGTCACAGTGAGGTCAAGTTTTGCACAAGATAGATGTATGATAATTAAACTGGGGAATATACATGCGAATGTAGACTACTTATACCGAATGCTCATATGGTGCTAGCGAATAGGAAAGAGGCTGTTTTGAGTCAGGTTGGATAGGGGTGTGCAGTCAGGATACAAATAGATGAAACACATATACAATAGAATGAAAGAGGAGTGCGAACATGAAACGATGGGGAGGAAAGAGGGCAAAGGTATCAAACATGCCTTGAGACCTGCATACATGTTACCCTGCACAGACTCTTGGTCTGCTGGGTTAATCCCACACGATCTACGGGTAGGACGTCCTGCGAATGCATTCCAGCCATAGGAACACCCAAAGGGGGTTGAGTCGAGAAGATGATGGGACCAGTGATGAACCATCAATCTGGGTAAAGGATGTCAATTTGATGGCATGACTACTGGCAAATGATGCGAGTAGCGAATGGTCGTTTGAAGCAAACGGAGCAAACGGAGCAAATGGAGCAAATGGAGCAAACGGAGCAAACATAGAGGAGGTGTGGTGGAAGGGAAAATAGGGATAGCTGGGTACAAGAAATAAATGGGTCATGACAACTGTATAGTGTGAAAACTTTAGCGAAGCTAATTTGTCCTGCCCTGCAGTGGTACGATGTTGGGTGCATTGATGCTCCTGCACCAAAATCAAGCATAATATATCCAATTTGTTGTGTGCTTTCTCAATTTCTTCTCATGTTGTTCTTGTATCATGCATCCATTTCTCTGGTTATTTTCGAAATTTTCCACTCACTCCCTGTCTCTTTATTTCATTTTGTTATTCCTACTTTCACAAGCGGCTGCACCCAGCGGAGTCTGAAATGACTTCGACGCGCGAGCTCTTGGGCGCTAAAGGGCCGGGTAGTAGTACATGCGCAGTGAAACAATTTCCCCCTCTCTCAGTGACAACTAAATTCACTGAGAGAGGCAAGTAAATTAGTCTAGCATTCTTTCGATTTATTGACCTAGAAATCCTCTGTAGTGAATTAATTTCTAGGTAGTGTATAATATATTTATATAGTGACAACTAAATTCACTGAGAGAGTGAATTAATTTCTAGTGAATTAATTTCTAGTCTATTCTTTTGAGCAAGAAGTCCATTCCTACTGCCTATAATTCCTGTCCTCAACAGGGTTATGGGCCCCGGAGACACTTCTGAGAAGCTATTGGGTGTTGAGAAGCTTGCTACTGATGGAAGTAATTGGCCATTGTGGCGAGCCACTCTCATCAGCTATTTCGAGTCCAAAAATCTACTCAAGCATGTAGAAGGGAGAGTCACTAGACCTCCTGATCCTCCAGTTATGCCCCCAGGCCATATTCTCACAGAAGCTGAGGAAACTCAGATGGATAAGGCTGAGGAGAAGCTGGAGAGATACCTTGCTAGAGAAGGACAAGCCAAGACCCAAATCATCGTCTCAGTGTCAGAGTCATTAGCCCTGATGCTACAGAAGCAGAAGACAGCAAAAGAGACTTGGGATGCACTGGTCAATGAGATGACCAAAAAGCCCAAGATGGTCCCCACCAGCCTGCAGAGACAACTCCGCAGTATGAGATGTCCTGAGGATGGAGACTTGAGAGATCATTTGGACAAGGCCCAAGACCTATATGCTCGTCTTAATGAGATGGGAGCTAGAGTTTCCGAAGAAGAATTTATGGACATCATCCTTGCGTCACTTCCACCATCCTATGAGGCAGTCATGAATGCCCTTACCACTTCGCTTGAAGAATGCGGGATGCCATTGGTCCCTGATAATATTATTAGGGTACTAAAGGCTCAGTATGACAGGAAGAAAACACTCCCGCAAGAAGAGCAGGTGTTTATTGGTTCATCTATTAAAAAGGACCAGAAGGGGCAGAAGGCGCATGTATGCACCAACTGCAAAAAGCCTGGACATTCCATCGAAAATTGCTGGGCTAAAGGAGGTGGTAAAGAAGGTCAAGGACCACGTCAGAAGAAAAAAGCCAAAGCCAAGAAGAAGAAGAAGGGTAAAGCAAAAGCGAATGTTGCCGAAGAAGAGTCTTCTTCTGAGGAAAGTGGTGATGGGCATCTTGCCTTCACCAATTTTGACGAGTGCTCTAATTTCAATTTGAGCACATCCTCAGGAGTTATAGTTATACTCGACACCGGAACGACATCGCATATGACTCCTCACAAAAATTTATTGAGGAACTACTGTCAATTCTCACAGCCGAGGACTATCCGAGCAGCCAACAAAGGCACTTTTGATGCCTTTGGTTCAGGACTGCTTGTATTATCCAACAAGGTTGGAGATAAAACAGTAGAAGTCACGTTGCAAGATACATATTATGCTCCAAAAATTGCTGCTACCCTCGTCTCGATCGGTCGGTGCGATGATGCTGGCTACGACATTCGACTCGGTGGCCAGAAATGCACAATATCTAACGCTACTGGAAAGGTATTGATGCAAGCACCAAAGGTCAATGGTTTATATCGACTAGACCTCCAGTCACCAAGTGCTCAAGCCCATATGTGTTTGTCTGCCATGGAAATTCATCAAAAAATGGGGCATATCTCACAGAAGTCCCTACAACATCTATTAAATCATGGCATGATATTGGGCATTGAACTGAGCTCCACAGGCGATAGAATTGTCTGCGATGCGTGTATTCAGGCCAAGATTGCACGCAAACCTCTTCCTCGAGAACCCAGAGACCGAACATCAAAATTCGGTGACAGAATTTATTCTGATGTCTGGGGACCTGCAAGGCACCTCACAATCGATAAGAAGTCATATTATGTCTCCTTTATCGATGATTACTCAAGAGAATCGGTGATCTATCTCATGGCGAACAAATCAGAAGCATTCTCAAAGTACAAGCTCTATGAGGCTTTAATGCTTCGACAGAGAAATGTGCACATCAAGGCACTTGTTTCTGATCGAGGGGGCGAGTATACGAGCTCTGAATTCGAACAGCATCTAGCCAAACAAGGCACGAAGCATCAGTTGACGGTACACGACACACCAGAGTCTAATGGTGTTGCCGAACGTCTGAACCGAACTCTCACTGAGAGAACTCGTGCCATGCTGTTAGAATCAGGCCTTCCTAAGATATTATGGGGCTATGCAATACAGCATGCCAATTATCTTAGGAACAGGACGCACACAAGAGCTCTACCGGATAAAACGCCCTACGAGATGATCCACCATGAGAAACCGAATCTCAAAGACATTCACGCGTGGGGAACTGAAATCTACGTTAAAGTTACTCAGGGAGATAAATTGGAAGCTCGTGCCAAGAGAGCTCGGTGGATAGGAATTTCTGCGCAGAGCCATGGTCATTATATTTATTGGCCTGACTCGCACAAAGTTTCTGTCGAGCGGAATGTTGTGTTTGATTCAGAGATGAAGAAGGGAAAGGTCCCAATCATTTCTATTGAGGAATCCAAGCTACCTACGTCTAGAGAAGAGAAGAAGGCCATTCCGGCATCAGTGCCTGTGCCCGGTCGCTTAGTCAGCGAAGAGGCAAAGATCGAAGAAATTGATGAAAATGCACCAGAGGAATATCTTGAAAAGCTGCAACCTATTCAGGGAGTTGATGACAGACCTAGAGAAGCTGAACCGATAAGGAGAAGCGAAAGGATCCGTCAACAACAAGTGCAGCCGGCCCCATCAGGTCCCGTAACAAGATCTCAAACCCAGAGACAAGCTGGCGCACATATGACTACGCTAGCTTACGAGGACGTTGAGGACCATAAAGAAGTTTTATTCAACCAAGAATTATCCTCCGAGATTGATGGCATCAGTAGCTATGAGTGTGCCATCAGTGCGTTTCTAACCGACGATCAAAACAATAACAAGGCGCCGGATTTGAGTCAAATTGAACCTAGCAATGCAGACGAAGCTCTGAATAATCCTATATGGAAGAAATCAATGGACAAAGAGTATGAGGCCCTAATCGACAAGGGAGTGTGGGAACGAGCCAAACCACCTCCTGGAGCCAATATTGTCGGTAATAAATGGGTCTACCTTTGGAAGCGTAATCCAGAAGGGAAACCAATAATGCCTAAATCGAGAATGGTCGCCCAAGGCTTCACACAGAAGTTTGGAGTCGACTATGATGAGACATACTCACCTGTTGCTCGGTTATCCTCCCTACGGATCATATGCGCCATTGCTGCTAGGAATGACTGGCCTATCCATCAAATGGACGTGGACTATGCATACCTCAATGCTACACTGCCTGAACCTATTTACATGAAGCAGCCGTATGGATATGAGTCTGGAGACAAAGACGAAGTGCTACTTTTGAAGAAAGCATTTATGGCCTCAAACATCTGGAAGGGAATGGTACAAACGTCTAAGTGGTGATTCCAAAATTAGGATTCACTACGTCAGCCACAGATGGGGCTGTATTTTATAGACGTGACGGAAAGGGGCATGTGATCATTGCAACAGCTGTGGACGATCTCACCATCACAGCTGAGAATCAGTCAGTCCTGGACGAAGTCAAACGAGATCTTGCTCAGGTCTTCAGTATGAAAATCTAGGCGAGATTCATTGGCTATTGAATCTCAAATCGAAAGAGACTGGCAGAAGAAAACTATTGCAATTTCACAACCTGCATACATCGAGAAGATCATCAAAAAATTTAATCTCGAAGATGCAAAGA